>VZTG01005945.1:347228-403933 GCA_013397845.1 Melanocharis versteri
CTGTTTATTTTAGGGCATTTTTTGTTTGTTTCCTTTTCAGTTTTCTGAGGCAAGTATCTGCCTACTTCACACTGTCTTAAAACACTAAAAGGGCACATTAATGATGGTGATGATGGTAATATCACATCCAAGTAACTAATATAAAAGAAATGACTGTGGATGTACTATTCATAGGCGAGCGAAAACTGGATCCAAGCATGGATGACAGAACGCACTTAAACTTGGCAGGATGATCGCCCAACACAAGGAATTCAACCAAGGAGAGGAAGACTAGAGAATGGAAGAAGGGAGAAAAACGTGCCTACTGGGAATTAGTCTGAGAATGCCATGGTGCCCTCAGATGTTAACAGCAGTCTGATGATGGCCTGGACTGAATTCAAACCGGTGACCTAAAGCAGCAAGAATCTGTATCTAACTAGTAATCCCCTGATCCACAGTACTTCAGTGCTTTTAATCACAAAAGAAACATTACAGTCCCAGAACAGACTCCATTGGAAGGTAGCATGCTAGATGCTAAAAAAAATTTAAAAGCTTATGAAAAAACATGCAGCTTCTTCCACCAAATGCTCTTCTTTTAACTTTATCAAGGCCGAAAGTTAGGGGGAGAAACCCCAAACAAAATATCCTTTCTAATAATTCTTGAATATCTTTCCCCACTCTTGTTGGATAGTGATTAATGGATTAAATTTCTTCAGTTCCACTTCATGATTCAGTTTTTATTTACGTAAGTGGTCTTTCAGGATTAAAATTTTAAAAGACACACAGAAAGAAAAGTGAGAGAGGACAGGAGAAGGACGAGAAAGAAGAAGAAGGAGAAAGAAGGAGAAGGAGAAGGAGAAGGAGAAGGAGAAGGAGAAGGAGAAGGAGAAGGAGAAGGAGAAGGAGAAGGAGAAGGAGAAGGAGAAGGGAAAAAGGGGAAAAGGGAAAAAGGGAAAAAGACTGAGTAATCTCAATAAAAGCCATGGAATGTAATTATGTACATTAAAAATATAACAACAGTGTACATCATCAACTCTCAGTTTAATGGAGGGTTCACAACACAGCCTTAGCTCTTACTAACTTACTTAGAGTAAAAGTGCAACATGGAAAGTAAAATTGGCTGCTTCTCTGAAATGACTGAAGTTGCATTATTATGGATAACAATGAAGTATCACAGCATGCACTTTTACTCAAGAAACTATTAAGCACCTAACTGATTAGTAAATGATGAAAGAAAACAAGGTATGTTTTTACTGTAGATACTAATTACAAAAGATTATTACATAATCTTATTGAGTAGTATGCTATGAGCATCTCAAAAAACCTTAAGAAATTATATGCCCAAGATTAAATGCTTTCAAGAGCAGAATTTTTTTTTAAATTCTAAATTCACCATCTTTGACACATTATTCTCCTTCTTTAGTGAGATTATCTATGTATCATAACTACAATCATCTATCAACAGCAGAGTGACTTAATGCAAGGTGAATTTTTAAAAACTTCTTTTTGCATGAGTAACAAACATTATTTTTCAACGCCAGAAACACTAGGCCTTGCTATGGACTATATGCCAACATTTTTGGTTTTAATTTAATTTCATTTGAGTTTCATCAGTAAAGCAGAAGAAAGCCTTGAAATGGCTTTCATTCATTTTATTTTCCCTCTATTCATTGACTTAAAATGATAATAAAAAAAATAAAAGATAAAAGGGTATGCTAAAAGATTTAGCCAAAAAATAGGTCCTTAAAGGCAAATATTTCTTTATGTCATCTTTCAGCCTGGAACAAAATTTTATATACAACTTTAAACACTGAAAAAAAATTGGGATTTTTAGTGTTACTACAAATGATTCACGTGTTACTGATACAGCCTGAAACACAATGTACCACAGACACCTTAACTAGAGCTTTTCAAATGGTGCTGCTAAAATAAAGCATCTCATTCTTTCTTTTTTACTGAGAGGATGCTTCAATCATTAAAGTATTCTTGCCCTCTGTATGCTTGGGAGTGGTCTGTCCATAAGTTATTAATAAACCATGGTAAGGTGCAGCAGCAGACCAACTATTCATATTAATGAATGTCTCATGAATATTCAGCTACATGTTGATGCTTACCTCAGAGGACCAAGGGAACCAAAATCCGGACCCCTATTCTTGCCGTTAAACCTCCTCATGCTGTAATTTAGTTTGAATAATAGTGACTAAATCTGTAACACTGTTGTTCCTCTAAGGATGTGAATCAGGGATTGCTATCAGCTTTATTAAAAAAAAAAACAAACAAAGCCCCCACAACAATGACAACACATAGTAGCTTTAAGTCTTTATTTTAATAAGAACTGCATTACTTATAATTTAACATTCACACAGATTTTGTGCTAAAATAAAGTTGCTACTGACGACTACATCATGTCCTGAAACTAAGACTATCTATTTGGTAGCTACATTCCCCTTCTAGTCAAACATGGTACAGCATGGATGGGCAACTGCATGTGTCATAAACACATATGATCATATCAAAACAATCTGACTACTGTTTTCCCTCCTACTCAATACTTTTTGCAGACTCCCCTTGACTTTTATTTCTCATTTTTCTGTATTCTGAATTTAAATCTCTTGACCATCACCTGTTCCAGCAACACCACACACAGAACATCACTGAGGTAGAAGACTCCTAAGTGGAATTTATCAAGAGATTGTTTGCCTGAATTATTTGTCATTTCATTCTTTATCAATATTTTTTTTTTGATTTAAAGAACTGCTCTTCCATGGCCGAGATGCGAATGCCCACTAGATATTGTTTCAGGGCCAGCACACACTTCTTTAGAACTCCTTCAATTCTGTACATCCTCTAAAAGTTAGAAAGGAGCACCTTGACATGTAATAACAGGCACCTGGGAAGCCAACAGAAGCAGTTGGAGCACATATTTTAATAAGCAGCTCTTAAAAATTCAATAAAGTGAGTGGTAATTGGGTACAGAGACATAAATTGTCTGAGCAAATTAAGAAAAATACTTTGCTTTTCAGTGTGTTATATGCAAAATTATTTGTAAGACTACACTAGACATGCATTTGAACAAGCAGATTCTTACATTTTCAGTCAAATTATCTCAGAATATATAGAGCCTTAACTGTGCTTTTCTTTTGGATAAAATTAATGTCAGCTTTCTGTCCTTAACTCTGAGCCAATGGGGAAACAAAATACGGTTAGCCCTGAAATAGTTGCGGTAATTCAATCCCTGTACTCTCCTTATTTTCTTGATGACAAAGAAAAACTCCCAACTGGCAAGGCCACCTGCACTGATTACTCCTCCATCCACACCCACGGACTAGGAAAATGAGCCAATGATCATTAACCTTAATTTCTTCTTACATAAACCTCAGTTGTTTTTTTTTTCCTTTAGGTTTGCTTCTCTCAAAATTCCCTTGAGATTAAAAAGACAGTAAAAAGAAAAAAGAAAAAAAAAGGGAGGCAAAAATCATAACTGGGGAAAAAAAATCAAGGTAACTCAGTGATTTTTTTTCTTCTGTTTCACAGCTGGCTTATTATAAGTTCACAGAACTCAGATAAAGGGATTTTGAGGCACTATTGTCTCTCTTGATAGCAACTTCATTCCCTCCCCAGTCTCTCTCTCCAAGCAATAAGGTAAATGCTAATATGTGGGTTATCTGGTTGGATTTTTTGTTGTTGTTGTTGTTGGTTTTTTGGGGGGTTTTTGGGGTTTATTTGGGTTGGTTATTTTTTTGTTGTTGTTGTTGCTGTTTGGTTTGGTTTGGTTTTTTTTGTTTTGTTTTGTTTTGTGTTTTTTCAGATTTTTAGTTTTTTTTCCCTGGAGATATTCCTGGGTAAAGACAGTTGGCAAAAACAAAGATGGGTCTGGACAGCAGGAATGCAGGTGTGGCCCAATGTCAGGACTAAAGGGCCAAGCACAACTGGGTGGGATATTTCCAGTGTAACAACTTCAAAATACAGTAGAGAATATATCACCCCTCCTGGTCATCCACATTTTGTTACTGCCAAGTGGAATAAATTTTGGTTCAAGCTGTGTGGGACTAGCTCCCACCGGCATTACATCACTTTCTAATGGATAAGACACTCAGTTGGACCATCTGAAGAATACTTTTATATATTTTTATATATATGTATGTAAATACATATAAATAGATAAAATAATAAAATAATCACACTGTAGAAATAATAGTATGTATAGCACAAGTGTGTGTACTGAAAACAGATACCCTGTTATCTCGTAAAGTATCTGGACAAAGCTAACTAGATCTTAATCAACATTTTCAAAGGAATTGCACATCTGTGAAATTAAGAACTTATCAATTCAGTGAAGTATGCTTGGCTATATCCCCTGTTGAAGTTATATTTTTCCTGCAAATAATTTAAAAATCTTTATGCAGCTAAATAAAAGCAAAACCTAAAAGGTTTTAAATTTTTTCATTAGGATTACTTAATAATAAAGCAAATAAATGTTCAAAGAACATAACAAAAGTGTGATTGTATTACCTTCCAATACATTACAACAAGCTGTTTGTCGCCTACCAAATACATATAGCAGGGCTTCTTTTGAGATCAGGAGGCAGACAGTAACTTTGATCACGCAGACATTCCTCATTATTTCAGACCTCAAATGAAGTAGTAACAGTCAGGGGAAGAAAGGGGTGAGAGACATGGGGCTGCTGGGGAGAAGAAGAGAAGCAGACTGCAATTTTGTCCTGGGTTCAGCATCCTAATTTAAGCAAAAACAGGCTGTTGGCGTCTCTGTGCTTCCCTGCAGCCCCCTCCCCTTCCCCACGCTTTCCAGCCTCCTGGTTCACTAGAAATGACAAGCACATTTCTAGGCTCTGCTTTTTTATCAAGCTGACAAAGGTCAACAATACTAGCCAGAAGAGTGTTGAAGTATTCAGTGCCACAGGTCATCCTAATAGATACTGGAGGGACTCATTGCAACACCACTGTAAGCCAAGACAGCACGATTTTTAAGAGGCAGCACTTTGCACGTTCACAGTCTGGTTAATTTAATACAACACTGGCCCCTTGTTTGCAAAATAGCATTGGCACATTTCAGAGGTGGTATCTTTCTGTGGGTGACAGTAAGGTGACTGAATTCAGGCATGTTAACAGATGCACCTTTTTATGCTCTGTTAAACCATGTCAGAGACTACAGCCCCTAAGTGCATTTCTTTATTTATGCTGCAACCAGCTGAGCTAATTATCAGAGACAGACCTGGTTCTAGTTCTATAAAGTCCAGTGGTTGTGTATGCATATAAAGAGGCTGGGAGGGAAAATGAGATGGAGGGGAGTGGGAAAGTGCAAAAGCACTTTCTAAAACACATGGAATTGAAGTCTTCATGTAATTGGTGCTATGAAGGTGGGGGGGGAGCTGTATTAACAGCTTGATGATATAATAATGTTTGGTTCAAATGAACTGTGTTTCCCTCAACTATCTTTTTTTTTCTCCTTTCATCAGTTATGTTTAGCTTCAAACAGTTCTAAAATAAACATCAGTACAAAAACCCTCTCCAGCACTCAAAAACAGTGGAAGATGCTACCTCAGGAAAAAAAAAAGTAAACAAAAGAGCTTATTACATCTCGCCTATAATTCTGGGCTGTTTTAGCATTTGTAGGCACAGCAACACCCACTTACAGCTCTCCTTTCACCAAATAATTCGATACACCAAGCCTTTGCCACAAGCCTTGATGGCACAGTAGTATTTTATCAGTAGAAACAGCTACCTCCTCACAAAAAATACAAAGTTCTTAGCCTGTTTGGCTGCGTTTTTTTACTATATGATTGTTTTTTGCTTGTATGACTCCATCCTGTACTACAGTTTTCATTAAAATAGGTCGTGGTACTCCACAGAAAAGATGGGAAAAACAATTTGATGGTGACAATTCTTTTTTCTCTTTACTACGTATGACTAAATGACCTTAACTAAAGAATGAAATAATTTGTCATATGAGCAACAGTTTTTTGTTGTTTGGGGGTTTTTTTGTTTTGGTGGGGATTTTTGGGTTTTTTGTTGTTGTTTTTGTTGGGTTTTTAAATTTTTTTTCATTTTATTTTTTTTTTAATTAGAGCATACAATTTAGCTAATAACTGGTTGGGGCCAATCTTTAACAAGTCACATATTTCCATTGTCCCTTCACCCCCTGCTTATGCTTTTACCACATCCTAACAAAAACATGACCAGAACTGGTGAAAAACATACGGTTCCAACTAATGAATCACATACTTTCCCGCAAGTGCAGTAAGTACTACCAGCTGTGACAGTCTTGCTTTGGCAGTGGAACCAGTGCAGAACAAGGCCGACACATCTGAAACCAGCTGTACTGAAAAACCACAAGCAATTTAAGTCCGTCTGCCTTCTCAGGGGCTTCTTTGTCTCTGTCTATGTCTCTGCTCTGTCCCTAAAACTTGCCAGCCATGTTGTTTTGACAGAGTTCAGAGTTTCAGAAGTTTCAAGGGGGGGAAAAATCCGCTGATTCAGGAAACTGCGTTTCAAGAAAATGATAAGGAGGTCTTTGTCAAACCAGCCCGAGTCAGGAAATTTAAAGAGACAGAGTATGCATCTACCCCGTCTGCTCTGCTTGTACGACAGCTTAAAGCACAGAAAAAGACACGTGTATACTTAAAACATGCGATGTCCATAAATTTGTACCTTTACTTAAAAGCACAGAATTCTCCGCACAAATGTAAAGGGATATGGGGAAGAATGCTGCTTGCGATCTTGAGATTTTATCAGATTAAATCTGGGAAGGTCACCAAACTCACAAATTACTTCATTAATCTCTAATTGTCTACATCACCCCAACAGGAAAATCAGTAAAAGCTATACCCCACCACACTGCTTTATGTGCTGTAAATGCTACATACTTTACTAAATACTTTCCAGCAGTGTTTCAGAGATTTTTAAAAGTTTTGATGGGGACAATTTTTTGATTTTTCTATGCCAAAGCCCAGGCAAGAAAATTGACAGATATCTACTGTACCTGACTAAGAGAAGTTGGAGAAAAAATCAATCAATGTTAAAAAAACCCCAAAAAACAACAAAACAACAAAACAACAAACAAACAAAAATCACAATTGGCTTAGAGTAGTTTTCTTTTACATAAGAAGTAGAAATGCTGTGAAATTCAAGTGTGGTGTTCCCAGCCTGCTCAGGATTAAAAGCAAGTACTGAACATCACATTGAAGCCTGTTTCTCCCTTATCATTTACAACAAAAACCCAGTTCATGTTTCCATCCCTGCAGAAATGCAAGATATAAAACCTAAGATTCTTTAAAATTTCAAGTTCCGTGTCGAGGACTGGTATTTCTTTATCTGGCAGCTCACACAGGTATGCATTTTGGAGAGTATCCATACAACAAAGGGTAAAATTTTTACAGGAATAGATTTTACATTAATGACAAATTTTTCAGAATTTTTGAAAATATTTAGGCTAAGTAATTTTGTCATAATGGATTTTTGAGAATACTGAAATCTGTAAATCACACATCTATCACAGGATTTTCCAGCAGACAGAGACACCCCTCCTTTAATCTATATTGGGCAGCATGTAAGAAAGGCCAAAACCCACAGCAGTCTGTCTACCTGTGGTGACTGGTTTTTGTACAGAGCCTACATGTGCACACAAGCTCTGTGAACACGTTTAGCAGCTTTCAGGCTTTTGTTTCACACTGGGGATGGTCGCATTTCCCCCAAGCAGTAAAGCCATTAAGTGAGCTATTCAGAGACTCCCTATCAACAGCAAACAGTACTTCAATGCAGCATGACATTATATATTTTGTATACACGTACTTTGTAGGAAAACCATTTTAAGTATAGTTTAACATACAAATACATGGACTGTGATATCTCCCTACGCGAGGCACCTGTGATGTCATGCTGACATCCTTAGAGTAATGCACGCACTGCAAGTCAAATTATACAGACCTACTTCAGTAATCAGGGAGGTGAACAACTAAAAAGAATTTCAACTTACACTACTTAGAAGTGATGAAAAACTATTCAAGTCAGCTTTGACGTACCAAACAGCTTCATGATTTTAAGAACTGTTCAGGATGTTCATTCCTAGATGAACCATGTATTCAATAAGGAAGCATGAACTTCCTCAATTTTCAGAGGGTAAACAAATCTCCTTCATGATATTTGTATTCATCTCTTTCTGATATATGTGTATCAGCTTGTGAATCTATTTGTAGTCAAGTTTCCTATACCAAACGTAATCCTGATGCTGTTCGTTCTTTACAACTGAAGCTCTCACCAGCAGTGGAACGGGGAAGAGTGATCAAAGGCTGCCATAATTCATCTCTATCCTCTCCTTCTTGATAAGACAGACTGAGGACAGCTCAGACATATGCCCTTCAAAGAGCTGCACTGGATGATCTAGGATACTAAGGGGTGTTTTCGGGTGGGATAGGTATAGCAGGTTATGAAAAGAATAGACAAATTCTTTACAGTATCTTGCATATTAGCCTAACATCGACCTTGCAACAGCAGCAATGAATTGTGCATCCTTTTAGTAAACATAAGCTAAAAGGAAATAACAAAATTGAGCTCTTTACACACTTAAAAATTGCCTTTCTTTAAACTCTAGGGCAGAAGGTGGTTTTGTTTTAATGATTTACTGGTTTACCTCAAATTAAAAACTAATAAAATATATTTCCTCTTAAAATGGAAAAGGTCTTCAGCAGGTCTTTGGAGAGTCCAAAGAAGAATAGTCATAACAATAATAAGCTGCTATCACTGAATTAGTTCTACTATTTACATTACCTTCTAATGCAAGCATTATTTTTCTGTGCGTACAAAAATGACACTCATCCATTTTTCAAAATTCAAAAGAAAACAAAATCAGTCAGGCAGCAAAGAAAGAGCTGAGAGAGGACAATTAGAGATATCCAGCATCAACATAGGAGGAATACCTTTTGCATGGTGTCTTTTAATTTCATCTACAATTATACAGCTGATTCTAGCCCCTACTACAGTTTACTACAATTAGAACTGACTAAACATATGACTCACCTTTTCAGTTAATATTTTTGCTTCCATTTTTTTCTGAAATTTATATTTTATGGAAATTAAAATTAATATTAAATTATTCCAAAAATTACAGTACGATGTGCAGTACCCTAAATGTCAGCTCACCTCACTAGAATTTCCTGAGAAGAGCAGAATGTATTCATGCACACTTCCCTGAACAAAAAATCTGAATCTCTGCTGGTCCTACTTCAATTAATAGTTCCTTATCAATTTACTATTTTTACGTTCAGATGCTTAAAAAATTATAGGAGAGGAATTTCTGAGAAGAATTAAACTGAAGAATCAAATTTTTTTCATGACAAAACGTTTTGAATCCTTAATCCAATCAACTATGATTCAAATACAATGTCATGTGACTTAGCCACTTGCAAAATTCATTCTGTGATTTCCAGAGACGGTCAGACTGTATGAAGTAAAAACTACAGGGTTGGTTTTTTTTCCCCAGCAATTGCATGATTTATACAAACAGCAGATCATTAATGCACTTTTTATAATCTGAAAGGAAGGAGTAAATTTATGGTACAATCTACCAGTTTGACTAAGCCAGAGTATAATCAACAGCAGTGACTATAAAAATGTGATAGCTGCCTTTGGTACTTAGATAATATTCAATATAAGAAAACAATATAATTTCTTCTAAGAAAAATAATTATAATCATCGTAGATTTTAAAACAACAGTACTATTCATTGCTTCTCTGAGGGGCAGATTCGTATCGAAATCACCAACCAATCTACCTTCAGGTTTACCTTGAGTTTCTTTGGAAATAATTACCTTCTCTCCCAGAGGAGTAAGCATCCAAGGCAGCAGAAGATGCTTTGAGGCTATTTCTTCTTCAACAGGACCCAGACAAACAGTGCTCTGGTCACATTAGTAAGGCAATAGAACTGGCAACTCAAAATGAGGCATGTAAACAGCAGCCATAGAATGATGTGAATCAACAATTTGGATTTTTGTTTTTTAATGTTCATATGTATGTACTTTGATCGCTCCTTCACAGTTATATAAAAAAAAAACAAAACAAAGACTTTTCTTCCTAACTATATAAGTGAAATTCTACAAGTTTTCAGGAAGAAATGTGTGCTTTTGCCCAAGAACACAACTAGGTAACATACATACACCATTAGTTTTGGGAGGTGGGTTTTTTGGTTTGGGTTGGGTTTTTGTTGCTTTGTTTTGGTTTGGGTTTTTTTTAATGTTTGGTTTGTTTTTTTTTTTTTTACTGTTTGGGTTTTTTAGAATCATAGACTAATTTAGATTGAAAGGAAACTCTGGAGGTTATCTGGTCCAAGTCTGTCCTAAAAGCTGGGACACTTTTTAGCAGCTTGCTCGGTGTCTTTTCTGGTTGAGTTTTCCTAGAAATCATTTTGTTAAGGTTTTGCTTTTTTCTTAATTTTAAAATTATACCAATAACCAAATTTTTTACCTAAATTTTTAAGAATTACAATCTACAATAAGAAAAATAAACATAGGTTTTGAAAAATTTGTCCATAAAGAGAGGGCACAGGCAGAATCAGAGGCCAAGAGTTTGCAATCCATCAAATGCTGTTATCTAACCAGCTGCTTTCTAAACAGACTTCATCTTAAAATTAGTCTTACCTGCTCAGCAAACTAAATTTGTGTACCCTTTTCCAAGTAAAGAATGAACATACAAAACATTGTGTGGGCTAATACTAAAGTTTTTATCACCTCAGAAGGGAATATTTATTTCCATCCCATGCTGCGTTCTTGCACAGTCTTTAATCTAAACTAGAATTTTCCCATATTTTGTCCAAAACTCTCTCCCAAATCAAAAGTATATATATACATCTTCTGTACTTTCCCAGTTTCTTGCCATTTAGAATGTTTAAAAAAACATACCTTGCCCTTAGAAAAGCCCTTCCAGTTTTTCTTTATGATCACCACTATTAGGTACGTCATTATAATTCTGAGTAAATAACTTTTACCATGTCTTTACATCTAACCAAAAATCTTATCCCACCTTTTCAAAAGAAAGAGTAAAACATTTGAGTACCTCTGCAGAGAAGGTTTAACAGATATTTCATATTTTAGATGAGTGCCATTGGTGGTTTATTACAAATCAGTTTCTTTCACTTCCTGTCTAAGCTCCAAAATCATCTTATTCAAAGCAGGCATTGCTGTAGATGTGAGTTGTGCTAGCATAAAATGGGGAGAGCAAAGGAAATATTCTCCTGAAATATCTAACCAGCCCTAGTGATACCCACAATTTACTTACACACAGTCTACATAAACAGTTATGCTGGGTTTAGCTCGTGTTTAGCACCACTTGACAAAAACTATTACCAATGTGGTTTACATAAATTACATGTAGTCTGCTCCATATGGAAACCATATTTTAACAGCAACCAGTGTTTAATAATGAGCACTCTGCCCTGCTCTCACACAGGCAGGCTCTTTCTCGCCTCTCTCTGGCTGTGCAATTCCTGTGATTTAATAAGATACTTAGCTCATGTAACAAGCAATTTGAATATTCACACTGCAGTTAAAAAGGGATTAATTTTATCCCATGCCATATTGGTAACAAGATGACTGGCCTCTTTGGAATTTAGTGCACTAAATTATCCTCATCTATAAGTTTTTTCAAACATAGCCTGATAATAACAATTCACTGCATGAACATCATTATTTATCTAAATTATTAATGACTTTTAATTGTTTACTTTATGATAAGTCTCTTTACTTTAGCTCCTATCATATAAAATTAATTAACCAACCAGTCACAAAGAAATACAATCACAAAGTGGTCCAATATTTTATCATAACTTTGTATACCTCTGTAACATTTCAGTATTCTTGTTTAAAATTTATGGCATAATCTACATTTCATAGACATGATATAAGGTATACATTAAGCAGAAAAGATGGAGGACTATATACTAATGATAGGCATAAATGCTTTCTTGCAGATTTCAAGCTTACTTAGATTTCCCTACTAAGCTAAGGCAAAATAGATAATTTTTCTATCAGGTCTGTAAAATTTTAGGCTGGAATTCTTATCCTTTTGAAGTTCATGGCAATTCTTTTCTTTTGCTGTGCCCAGATTTAACCCTCAAGTTTATAAAGTGTTTAATATATCAGTTAGCAGGAAGAAAAAGCAAGTTCTAACAAAAGCACTTCCAGAAAAATAAAAACTATTACAGCAAGACCAGGCCTACCCCATTCCTCTGTTCTTTAAATCTTTAAGATATAAGAAAAAAGCTTAAAGATTTTACCTTAATAAGCTAGTCAGAGAACTGTAATGAAAACCATGAACTAAGAAAAACAAATCTAAAAAGGAAATTAAAAAAGAAATGCTATTACACGGTAGTGCTTACCAACTTAGAGGAGATCTTAGAAAATCAGAATGAATCTAATAGAAAATTACAACATTGTTAAAGTTTTAAACTTAGTCTTTCTGTATATGAATACCTATATCACAATTCCACCTATGACCCCCCATGAACAGACCCAGAAAGCTTGTATTAAGGATACAATTTTTCATAGTTCACATAAAATGTAAACTTCCAAACATCTGGTGAACTTCAAGGCAGAGCCTTACATCTCCCCAGAGAGTTATCAGTTGGACTATAATGTTATCAGCTTTCGCACACTTCTCAGTGAGATGCAATCTACTTGCCTGAGAACATGAGGGAGAGCCAGGAATTCCTGTTCCAATTCCAAATTTGTGGACTCTCTAAGATTTCTGGTAAGTCAAGAATTCCCAGCTGCCTCACTTTCAGACTCCAGAAATGGGGATATTTTATGCCTACTTTTCTGACCAAAAAGGAATAATTACTGAATTACTGACCACTATATAAATGCTTACATAAATTGTTTGAATGGTAGGGCTTACTTCACACTGTCTGAACACAGACACTTTAATATGAAGGTAAAGATTTTGAGGTGTAAATGACAGCCAATACTGACATGATGAACATCTCTTCTAGCTGCAGATAGGGTGATGCTGTTTATGAAAACAAAGCAGACTTTCAGTTTCCCAAACATTACAGTAGTGCCTTAGTAGTTCATAATTCAGAGACAGCAGTTCTCTCTAGACCAACTGATCCATCAAAAGCAGAATTCCAGTTAATTCAGTGTGAACAGTTACCTGCCATCAAGTGCACGGAATATTTTGATGTGTTCTCCAAAGGTCGGGACAATCAGAGTTGTCTGGCCGCTTCCTGAAGACTGAGTTGTTTCACAAATCTAATGAGCTACTAGAGAATACCTGGAGGGTGTAGAATCCAGGCACTACTCAAAACCTGCCTTCTGACATGACTTTTATCTATTAAAGACCAACAGTTTACCCAAATACAGTCTGTGTCATCAGCCTCATGTTTCAAGATCCATTAAGAAATCTGCACCCCAGCAAGGTAGAAGGGAGTTGTTAATACCAACAGCAGCATTTATTGTGAAAAATGTAGGGAGGAATGGCAAGAAAAGTGCTGACAGCTTGAAGATAATGAAATTATTCTTTAAGGGCACATTTCACAATTTCTTACAGAAGAATATGTTCTTTTAAATGACAAATATCATGATCAGGATAAAGTATTATATCAACAAATTACATCACTCAAAGCTTGGAAATGCTGCAAAGACAAACACAATTTACAGACTGAGAATTCAAGCCATACCAAGTGGAAGTTGGAAGTTATTAACCAAAGTCCCATTAAAAAAACTCAAGTTTCATAGATTTAGAAAACTCAGTAATCAGTGATAGTGGACAGCCAGAAACCAAATTATACTACTCATTCTTATAGATCCTTTTACTAGACAAATTTATTTTATACACAGGTAATGAAAAGACATATAAACAGCATTGCAATGGGTTTATAATCCTAGCATAGCAAGTAGCAAATGATCCTCATGCTATATAAACATCTACAAGTTATCTCTATCTAAAGCTAACTGGTCCAAATTCCTTGATTGAGTAAATGAAATCACCCATCCTGTGAAATTTCTAAGAATTTCTCAACCCAAAATTTCCCAAATTTTTGGGTCCTGTTTTACTGATGCTTTGAGTCCAGCTATCCATAATATGCTGAGATTTCTGATATTCAGGTAGAAGTACAAGAAAGCTACTTAGCATGGGTAGTTTACATGGACAATTTGGGCAAATGTCTCAAAAACTATTTAGTGTTCCAGATGAAAACCTCATGACTGATTCTGTTTCATAAAACCAGGTGTAATCACTGATAGTGATTACTTATTTTTCAGATAGCAACCAGAATTCACGGAGAACCTTGCAGATTTCTATTCACAGAGAATACATATCTAATGTCAATTAACAGTCATATTTTTCCTTGTGTAGCAATCACAAAATTCTGAATAAAATCATGTGTTGTTTTCAGAGATAATTATGTACAGTTCGGGTCAGATCTACTTAACACAGAAAAACTGGCAGACCTCTAACTGTTATTGTGCGAGTCTGTTACTACTGGCACAAAATTTAAGCATGTTCATACTTTTCTAACTTCTAATTTCAGTGTTCTGCTACTAATTACTAATGTCAAAACCAGAACAAAAGCTCACTGCTTGGCTCATTGACTTCTGCACACAGATGTCAAACACACAGAGTTCATTAATGATTTCAAGGTGACGAAAACCAAAGAGATGGCCAAAACTGTGGTGTTGATTATTGATTCTTTTCAGATTAGCATGTTCATGACTGGAGAAAGTACAGTTAAACCCAAAATCTTTATTTGGCATGCATTCCAATTCATTTTACACTTACATACAGTATCAAGGAAAATTCCAGGAGAGTCTAGAATAGCCAGGGATGTAAAAAGCCATGAATATAAGCCTGTTTTGACGAATTGCATGTCATCAAGTGGTTACCACAAAATAAAGTCTAGTACTCAAGATAGATAGAAATAACGTGTTCTGTATATGTAATCTTCTAAAACAGAAAATATAGACACCTATCTACTTCTGTTCAAAATGTCCAATTTGGTCAATTTTTAAAAATTGCAAATGGGCGACAGTGAGTAGTTATCTGTGTGAGAGATGTAAAACTACAATAGAAGATACCATAAAATGTGCATAAACATTTACTGAACATTACAGAGTGGACAACTACAATGATAATCTCCCTTTTAGTCAGCACAATGGTTTGTGACATTAGAAAACTGTATTTTAACAAAACATACAACCTGCAGATTTAAGTCTATTCTAACTCTAGTACTTAGTCACTCTACTGTAATAAAATTCTTCCAAGCCAATAAAATAGTAATTATTATGTTCCAATTTCTACATACTCATTAACATTTGGCTAGAAAATGGGGTAAATGTACAGTTGGTTTATGAAGTTCTAAATTGCACTGTTTGTGCAGAAGCTGAGATAAGTTGTTAGGGTAACAGAAATTTGAAAATCTTAACATGAACTCAACCCATAAGAGGAGAAACCATCACATGCTTTCACCCTTGCTTCCACAGGAATTTTTTAGTGTCTCTTAGCCATTTTTGTAAGCTTATATTCACATATGCTGTTGTGTTTTCTCCTCATATTATAATGCAGAAGTTCCACAGAAACAGCACAGGAAAGCAGATATGCACTGATGTCAAACTCACAATTAAAATGGGGTGGGATAGTTTTCATATCCAGCACCCTTCAGTTCCACAAATCTGTGGCAGTACGTAAAAGGAGAGCAGGTAAATCACTTACAGATGTATGAGGCTGTTCCCTTTAAAGTACCTCCTAGAATTATTCTGTTCAATACCAAACAGTCTAATCCTCAAAAGTGCAGAAGCATTAGAAAGTACCAAGAATTTATTGTTACCTTAATTACTCGGGGAGAAATGTGCGACCTCAGAAGGCAGCTACCTGAACTATGCCTCATGTATGCCTGCGTACTATGAAGGCCATTTTCTGAAATTCTCCATATTACTCTCCTGATTCACATTCCCTGACCTACTTTTTACTTGACTAGAGTAAAGTTACTGCCGCTGCATTCTCACCAGCTACACAAAGTCCATTGGCAGACAGCAGCCATTTTCTGATCTTGTTTTGTTTTTACCCCATATTATTTGTCGATATACCCACCATTAAGAGATTTATTCCCAGGTGTCACTGCAGAACTTGGGAGTTACAGCACCGTAACACCTGCAATCCCATTTTATCTGTGATAAATTCAAAGTCAGTTGGTAACTTCTGTGTTTCAGCTAGGCTGCCTGGTTACCTATAAATCATAACCATGTCCAGCACCTCCAGGTAGGATCAACTCCATTCTATGTGCACTTCGCAGATGGCTTTCAGGACAATTTATCTCTATGGCGAGCTTTTGAAAACTACCGCACAACTCATACACGGTTACTCTGAATTTTGGGAATGGTCAGTAGTACAGGTGGTCTATCCATGTGCACTAATCTCAACACGTCCCACAGGCACTGTCCCTCCTCACCTTGCAGAGACTGTCTGCTCAGTGCATGTGCAGTAGGCCTGGCATTTCTTGGAAGCGTGAGACTCATTGAGCATGTGCTGCAGAGAATGTGAAGACATTTTTATGTCCAGGAAATCCTAGGCAGAAATACAATGGGCATAGTTACACACCACATCAGCCTTTCAACAAGGTAATCAGAAATCAGCCTGCTTGCTGATGGATTATTTGTCCTCAAGATGAGAATTATGTAGAATAAACAGGACTAGTTACAATAACTGAGTGGTTACCCACATGATAATGATACCTTTGTTCTATTGAAAAGCACCTCCTTGGGAGATCTTTTCCATGTGAAATAATCCAGTGCTACAATTTCTGTTGATTGTACCAATCTGAAAAGCAATTTTAAATATTTCTAAACAACCTTGTTAATTCTTAGCATAGTAAAAAGTATTTTCAGATAAGCAAAATTCTAAAACATTTAAGTAAATACTACTACAGGTTTTAATTTGTGTGGTATTTTAATGTTATTAACTGCTGTACTGTCGGCTTTCCCTTCTACAGAAAATATCCTGTAAATCAAAATAAATATTTTAAAATTGCAGCCTTTTATAAAAAAACCCCACTCAGCTATTCTGTAAATATTTTTTTCCCCCATGAACAGACAGAGATTCAACACAGATACTTACGAACTAACTTTTGAACACCCCAATAACTGTGACTGCAATTATTCTCTCTGTCAATATCTCTCGCTGGGGAGTAGGAAGAAAGGCACTCTTTCCCACACCCCACACTATACAGACAAAAAACTCCTTCAGCAATCTCTCCTTCGAGTGCTGAAGTTCATTTGGGGAATTCAGTATATCTAAAGAGTGGCTCCATGGAAGCCAAAGACACATAAGCCATGAAAAGCAGTGAACCTCTATATGCCTGAACATGTTAATATATATATACGCCTCCTCCCACAAATTCCTTTTCCAGGCTATCTTTTACCCGTTCTTCTCAGATGGGCTGGGGCTAGAACATCAGGATGAATAAGGTTCCAGAAAACTATCCATAGATACTGCCTTGAAGACCAAGCCTTAGATCTCAGAAAGTGATGGAATTAGGAAATCCACCCATATTGTAAAAACACCAGATACAATCTAAACCTTTGTCTAACATACATAAAATTAATACCTGTACACCCAAGTGCATTCAGCTCCATAGCAACATCCTGCTTCTTTTTTAAGCACAATAATAGCCCTTAGTAAAATTCAAAGATGTGGGAGAGAGAAAAAAAGAGGACTTGCCCATATTTGCCAAGTATTCTCCCACCATAAGCAAACACTAAAAGCAACACGTTGCTTAGCAACATTTAGCATTTGGCTTAAAACTGCTTATCACAGTTAAGATTTATCTTAATTATTTCATAAGCCAAAACAAACACTGACCCCCCACTCAGAGCATTGTTTCCACAGTTTGTTAGCAGAAGTGCATTGATCACTTCTATATTGTATAATGTTCTTAGCACGGCAGTTTTAACTTTTCTGTTCTGCTTCTCCGGTCATTTCTACAAAACAAGTTTTCATTAAAAGCAAGTGGGTACACAGACAAGGACAGCAGACCTATGCACAGAAATGTGTGAATCTGAAAATTGAAGAGATGAGTTATCATTGTTCAGACACTTAAATACCAAAATGAAAAAGAGAACAAGCTGTTCATAAATAAATTCCGTTAAAACTTATTAGTGATGACGATAAGAAAATATTGTTGTTTAGGTAATGTTTCCTACTATCTCCTCAGGTGCTTTAAAGAGGAAAGAAAAGAGAGTGGATTCCATTTAGGTCTTAAGACCTCTTGTAAAAACATTATTGAAGTGAGAACCCAGTAACTGGAATAAACACTTTGAAATTAGGCAATCAGCAGGACTGAAGTGTTTTCTTAACATTTCCTCCCATTTCTAAGCCATTCTGTAGCTGTCTTGATGCTTCTGAAACAAAACCAAGATACCTCTTCGATTCTCAGTAGTGGAAATAAATGCCTGAAGTAAATTACAGCTCTGCTAAATACTATGACCCTCTGCATAACCATCACTTCCCTCATCACTTCAGCGATGGGTGCATGGCTGGGCAAGAGGGCAGAAGTAGAAAGAAAACTGTATCACTATTATTCTTTAATCTGGGTAGCACCTGGGTAGTAACAGACAAGGCAGTAAAACCTCACAGAACCTACCCAAAGAGAGCCCTGGCCTCATATTGAGAAATTCTGCATGAGCACAAAGGAAGCACAGCCTCTGGTCCCAGCTAGGAAGAGAGAAAACCTCAGTCAAGGAGCAAAACACACTATAAGTTTTCAGGAGCATAGGCAGCACCACTGTGCTGAATACTGTTTGCTCTCTTGTGCTGGTTGCCTAGATCAGACTTCTTTTGATTTTTTTTTCTTTTAAATTTGTTAGGGTTTTTGCCATAAAACAGTGGCCAACAGGGTAACAAATAATGGCACAGCAATGGAAAGAAAAATGACATCACATAAGAAAGAAGCAAGGATGGCATAAAAGTGAGTGGGAAATAAGGAGAAGATCAATTAAAAGAAACAAGTGAAAGAGAAAAATGAGCACTGGAAGCCTGAGATAATAATGCCATTCTGGACAACTAATAACAGAGTTAAAAAAGCATCTCCATTCCACTGCAAACACAAAGGGATGTCATGGTCAGGGAAATCTGCAGTCCCTTATCTGCATGGCTGAAAGCAGGCACCTCCAGATAAAAACTGTTCCAAGTCTTCTCTGGATACGGAGCCATGTCTTCTTCCTCATCCTCCATGGTTCAGAAATACAAACATACCCTCTAAGTGCTCTGGAGAGATATTCACATGAAATTATTCTTCCTCACCCAGTCAAACATATATTTAACTTGGGATTTACAGGGGTTTCACTTGCTTGTTTCCACCACAAAGAGTAATACTGAAATGATTTATTTTTCTAGAAATGTAAGGATTAGGATCATATGTCATGAGGTAAACAGTCACTTAAAACAAATGGGTTGTAATAGCACTTCACAACATCAGTACTAACACTTTACTAGAACTAAGGACCAGAAGAAAAGTTGAAAGAAATAGTTCCACTAAACAGTGTAAATATTGTTATTTATGAACTGTCCAAGTGTCACGGTAATTCTTAGGGAGGATCATGTCCCTCCATATTACATATTTCAAAATTCTCTTCGACAAAACTAGACGTGTATATATTAACAGGGTTTTATGAACAGTTCTGAACATTTTCTCTGTCTATTTGTGTCTCCTTTGTGCTTACTTTCTGAGGACTGTCTTCTGCAACGAAGGTCTGCAGAAACAGCAAACTGAATGTTAAGTGGCAGCTTTCCAGGAACTACTTCCGAGAATGTAGGAATCTAAAATGAACCATTGCAGGACAAATATAAAATCACAAGGAAATGTGACTGTGTACAGGTTATTAAGTTTCTAAAGTATAGCAGCTCTGTGCATACCATGAGGTGCCTTTTCCACATAAGTCTGTTTAAGTTTCCCTATTAACACAGTCTAGATATATCACAAAGAAGATTCCTATGTTTTCAGCCAAATGAATACTGAAGAAATAAGAATAAACTCTGTGCAGAAAGAGTAATGCCCTTTATCCCAAAGAGTCACAGAATCATAGAACTGTTAGGACCTTCAGGGATCATCTAGTCTGAACCCCTTGCCAAGACAGGGGTTGAGAAGGTGACACAGAGATTTTGAGTGTCTCCAGACAGAGAGACTCCACAACCTCCCCAGGCAGCTGTTCCAGTGCTCTGCCACCTTCAGTGTGAAGAAATTCTTCCTCATGTTGAAGTGAAACTTCTTGTGTAGTTCATGGCCATCGCTCCTTATCCTGCTGTTGGGCACCACTGAAAAGAGCCTGGCACCATCCTCCTGGCACCCACCTTTGAGATATTTCTATGTGTTGATGAGATCCCCTCTCGGTCTTCTCCAGACTAAACAGCCCCAGCTCCCCCAGTCTCTCCTCGTAAGAGAGATGCTCCAGACCCCTGATCGTCCTTGTGGNACTCCCCCCAGTTTAGTGCCATCATGAAACTTTTCACCTTCGCCATATGTATTTATAACATCAAAATGCTGATACATCTTGCTAAGACTGTGTAATTTCCTCTAACGCACACAGAGGATTAGTGTAAAATTTTAGAGGAGTCTGACCTGTCCAAAGTACTACTAGTTTATTTTGGATTTTAATGGTTTTTGCAAGTTGAGTAGTTCAAGCCAATAGAGTCACTGTGAGCAGGCACAAGATTGTTATGAATATAGAATGAGGACCCTTACATTTACAGAGAACAGAAACATCTTGGCTAATTTAAAGACCTCCTAGCAAAATGAACTCCTGCCATGATTTCAAACAGTAGTCTCCAGAAGGACGATTTATTGAGAGACTTGAACCTAGTTTCCAGGTCTCAGCTTTCTTGCTCGGATAAAGGTACCATTGTTTCAACTGGGATCTGCAACATAGGGTTTGTCATAGAGCTTCAGAATTTGCCCTATTTATTTAGATCTGAAAACTAACCTTACCCTTCAGATATCCTGTGTAGTTGTACTGTAAACCAGACTGAAATACAAAATGTGTGATGACATCAAAACTGGAAGGCTGTCTTAAATCCAAAACAGAAATGATACGTATGGATTAGTTAGTAAAAAAGGGAGTTTACTTTTCAACCACTTTTAAAGGGGTAAATAGGATATTAATGGGGCATCTCCTTTGAATTATGTGAAGAATATGGATCCACAGTGTATAAGTCCCTGGCAAAGACCCCTATAGATTCGGCCATTGCTCAAATGTTTAGGATTTTCAAGCAAAATACTGTTATAAATTCTATAAAGAATGTTTTCAGAGCTTTGCCTTCTAGACTGTGTAACCAAGGCTTTTTTATGCTCGAACTGCTGAACTGCTTGCTTGCCTGTCTGTTTCACAGTAAAAAGAAATTAAAATCTACATATGAGTTCTTAACTGTACGCTAGTCTCTAAACGTTTCTTAAGCCGTAAAGTAAAGTTTTCAAATAGTAGTCCCATGTCAAAATCTCTCAAGGAGTTCTTAAACTAATAGATGACAGATGATTAATTTCTCTTTTTATTTAAAAATTAAGTTTAAATTCTGAGTTTAAAGTTGGGTTTAAAATCATATGGTGAAAGCAAATCAGCTCTGTAGAGAAACATTTGTGCATATGTTTTGAAACCCAGTAACTCCACTGAAGTTTTCTTTTGTTGTAATTTTGATATAATCAAGATTTGACACCAGATCTTTGACACTAAAGTTAGAGATCAAAAGAAGGCAAAAAAAGAAAAGGTTTTAAAAGGTGGTGTTACTTGATAATTCTAGCTGGACGGAAAGACTGTTAACAACAAAGAATTAACAGGAATAAGTGTAGCAAGTGAAGGCTAGCCAATTTGGTTTTGTCCTTCCTCTTTCACATACAATTTTTCTACTTCCTTTCACTGGCATTTTCCATACATATCTGAAAATACATATCTGCTATGTAGTATGTACCTACTGTCAGAGGTTTGCTGTTATGCAATTTCTCCCATGCATTGCATGAATACTCATTTGCTCAAAATTATTATGCCTGCAAACAGCCAGTAAAAAACAAAGTTCTGATTTCATATATTCCTGCAGAATGTCCCATTACCTTACTATACAAATCTGGACAAAACAGAAATCTGTAGAAAATACATTCATGTGTTTCCTAGCCATATTCAGAAAAAACAATCACAGAAACTCACTATTTTTCACTGGTTTTTTCTCCTTTTATTAATCCTTTTTTTCTTCCCCTTGTCTTTTGATTTTCTTAGATATGAATTGCTTGACTCCATATATTTCAACATCGGTCTTGAAGACTGTTGGCAAATTTTGGCAAATATAATAAAAAACTTAATCTATTTTATAATTCTGTCAAAGTTGAAATCTTTCCTTATATCCTCTCTCATTTCCCCATACCTGACAGATTTTATAAGATGTCATACCCAGTTTTGTGATAGCATTGCATTACTCTCCTATTTATTATAGTATTCAAAAAGAAAGAAAAAAAAACCCTCACAAAACGAGGGAAAGCCTTTTGAAACTTCTACATTTCTAGGCTTTAATTAAAATTGAATCACCTAGTCTATGAGCTTAGTAGCATTTTCAGTTCTCTGGGAGATTATAACTGGTAGCTCATTAGACTGTTTTTCACGTTAATTTACTGAAAAGGGTGATATATTTATAATACAGCTTGTAATGCTATAAAATGGCTCATCAATCTGTTTTATTCATGTAAAGTCCACATAAGGCCACTGGTCTGTTACTGGCAATAAACCTTTGGTGCATTTTCAAAAGACCTGCATATTACATAGTGATTTATAGACCCTGTCCTAACACCATACTAACAAGGAAAGGCATAACCCGGTCGACAGTACTGAAAAGTGTAAGTACATCATGTGACTGTGACATACACTAAGGTTTGTTCAACACACCTTGTTCTTAAGCATAACATGGGTTTCAGAAGACTTGGCAACATTCAGTGCACTACCATTTTTATATTTGCATCACTGCTGTTCTAGAAAAATTAAATATAGTACTTGCTCCTTTTATGTATGCTTTGTAATACTTGAGTTATACACTGTTCTTATTGCATTGTCTGTCATACCCACCCTGTGAATCCATATCACCATAAAGAAATTTTTTATCTAGGAATCATTTACATCTCTGAATACTAGCCCCCCAGTCAATATTTTGTCACGGAATAATGAAAGATCCCATAGGTTTTAAAATATTTTTCCTTCAACCTGGAAGCAGGTTGAAAATAGCAAAATTATATTATTCTATAGCTTCATAAAATTACGAATAATTGTATCTTTCTTTTTTTCCGTTACAGTGAACACAGATTTTTTTAAATGTTAGTTTTCTATATGGAAAAATAAATTTAATAACAATAGTACTAGAGAAGGCATAAGGAATAGAAAAGGTATCTCTCTGGTTTAATTATGCTCTTTATAACAAATAGAAACAGAGAAGAAAGCATAGGTTCTGCATCAATATTAATCATCTTCCTGGTGACAGGAAGTATTTTAGAACAGCAGAATTCTCAAAAATTTCCTTTAAGATTGGATGGTTTTCAGAATGCCACATAAAACATTGAAATGACACAGCAAGACAGCTAATTTTAAAAGTTTCATTTGTACCCTTCTCTCAAAAGTCTAGGCAATTAGATAAATTTCAGTCAATTTCAAATTGTCTGCAATGCCTTTCTTTGACGTTACTGAGTGAAAAAAGGGAAACTAATTATAAATGGGAAGAATAAACGGGCAAAAACCACTATAAAAACCACAAAGCAAATAGTAACAAAAGAGGGAAACTATTTTCTGTCAACATATTTTCATTACCGCAACAGCCAGGGTTTGATAGACCAATGAAATATTTCCAATGATGATGAGGCCCTATGTCTCTCGGAAGCAAGCGGGTTTTTTTGAGTGTAAGTAACACATTTTTTGAATGAAGAGCCATACTAATATGGTAATACACTTACAGAATGTTAGACAGCATTTCCCCAGATCTGTGAGGGTTTCAGTAAACCATCAACATTGTATGAATTTTCAAAATTCACAAGTTTCGAAATTTATTTTGTTTAGCAGAACTTTAAAAAGCTGTAATATGCTGTGATCCTTAAAGGACTTCTATTACAAATCTGCTTCATCTTTTTCCAATGTGACAAAACTACTCTAACTTGGTGAAATAGTGCTTCCATAATATGGTTCGCATAATATGGCTAAGTGACAGACTTCAGCAGAAACATAGATTTAGATAGTTTATAGTTTATAATACAAAGCAAAATTAATCTCTATTCGGATCAACACTCTTCCTTGGAAAGCTGCAAAAAATATGGAATGTACTTTCAAGTTAAAATAATAACTAAATAACAGCCATAATGAAAATAAGCAACTCTTACAGAGCAAAGCAATTCTCTAATAACCTGTCACTATAAGCTCTGTACACCCCTTTCTTCATTTATCCTTTCAGATTTTCTTAATCTGTTAACTACATTAACTTTGTGGTTTAAGTAAAATACAAATACTTAAGTAAATTTAAGTAAAATACTCTTACACAGTACTTTCCTCTCTATTCTGTAAAGCACTTTAAGTCTAGGTAGCAAATACTGCTCAAGTTATTCAGTAGTGCGAGGACCAATAGCAGTGTGTTTTAAGGTGGGGGTTTAAATAAAAATAGGATTAACTAAGATATCTATAGTAAGTTTTATGGTGTATAAACTCCCATAGCAAAAAATTATTCACCGAAGGATGACGGAACCTGGTGATGTGCAATGTCAGAACATGGAGCTGTATTAAAACTTGGCTGAATAAGGTAACTATAGATAGATTAAGGCTTTACAGAGGTTCTCTACTTTCACAGATACCAGACCACAGATACTTGTTGGAGTTAAATTTGTTACTCAAGTTAATCTTTTGCATAGGGATAGTATTCCTTAATATTGATTTCTGTTCATCGTGGAATGAGGATGTTTGTTAGGGCTGGGGAGGGGAACAAAAAGATGTTTAAAAGGAGGGAAATAATATCAGTAAAAGAGTGAAGCCTTGAAAAAGACACCACATAACTCTACTGCACTGAAATACATTGTAAGAAAATGAAAAAGAATGTTTAAAGTCAACTCAAATATTTCCCAGAAGTATGGTCATGTTTTTATATGTACAATATGTCTGGGTCATTTTACTATACTAACACAAACAATTACAATTCTATTAAAACATTTCTGCCTGTGATTAGTGCAAAGTGGGCTTGTTTCTCACTCTTCTCAACAGGCCCATAAAAAACAATGCCAGTGCTTTTTCTTTGTGAGAAGTAGAAGTGGAAGTTATAGTTGTTGTTGTTGTTATTATTAATTTTTATTATTGTTGTTGTTATTACTATTGTTATTATTTTCTGCAAACAGTTCTTGAATTCCTGAATGATTAAGTATAATTAATGTTTCTTGAATGTTGAAAAAGTGGAAAAAATCAAATTCTCAGTCACAGGAAATGTGGTGCAGATCTGCTACCGTGGACCTCTGGAGGGAGAGACGGGAGCTGTTTCGGCAGGCTTGGGTTTCTCTCTGTTTATGTGAAACGGACATTGGCATATCTCGCCTGGACTTTTCCTGTGGGGTTCATATGGTAGGCAGGGTGGGGAATAGTTGTCTGAGCCATACCAAGGTCAGCCTGCTAGAGCTGACAGTTTCTGTCTCTGTACAAAGAAAAGAATCAATACTTTTGGACTACGGCTGTGCCCTCAGTGTAAAACAACAAACATGCAGCGTCTGACATGTTTCTAGGTGATTTGTGGCAGAACCTCTTGTCTGATCTGTATCCAGGAGCTGCTGTGTTACTGCTCTGTGCTTTTCTTCTCTCTCTTGCCCCCCCCAGCTCTGTGATGTCTAATACTTTACTCAGGTACAGAGGCGTGTGTTCTACCCTACAGCTACTTGTCACTCAATAAATCACACCTACAAGCACAGTCTGCACATAGTGATCTGGGCTTTAACAAAGGATCAGAGGGACAAAGTGCAGGCAAGATACTGTAATTATAACAAAAATAAAACATTCAGGGGGTTGTAGCAAAGGCACGGGCTCCCAGGCACTAATAAAATGTTATTAGAATTGCAGTTTTGTTTCAGTCCTTCAGGTTTCAGTTTTAACAAATTTTCCATCTTAGAGTCTCTTGTTCATCATCCTTCCAAGCTAAAACACAAAGTTTGGGGAGCTGACCTATTTTTGTATATATATGGGTTGGTGGTTTGTTGTTGTTTTTTTTTTTTCTTTTTGAGGTTTGGGTTTTTTTAGGTTTTAGATTTGGTTTGGTTTGGTTTTTTTTCATTTTCTTTGAAACATTCTGAACATTCTGTTAATGGGTTTTGTTTTACACTGTGGGTCACTGTCACCTACAGTCAGTGCCAGTATTAATTCCTCAATTTCTGTGTGTCAGGTTTTGGGCCAGTTCTGTTAAAACAGAACTATAAATATGACCCAAAAGAACTAACAAAACAGTTACCTGAACGTAATTTAAACCAAATTAATTGGACGGTCTTGAACCAATCAAGGTTTATGCAGTATGCATTTGTTTTGTCTGACAGCATAGTTTGTGTAGAAACATTTCCTCAGCAAGCATTTCACATATATGACACAGGTGTATTTGCCTTGGAAGTTCTACACCAGGCTTGTTCTTCCAGGTACATTGCTTCTCAGCAGTTAACCTGTTAGCCAACTCGGATGCAAGTGCAATGGACAATTATTACCCATTCTGAGTATTTTAAATGTACCCATTCATGTTAATACAGCCATTTCAGTCAAACCAAACACCTCATAATGCAGGGTGAGTAACTCACCACTACGGAGATTTCATGAAAAGAATGTGGGTTAGAGGAGCTCTGCGTTTCCTTCCTATTCAGTCAGCAACCAACAGGCCATGTTTCCTCACCCACACACTGCAAAAGCAGTGGATCAATAACTGTGGTTTAACAACAGTTAGCCACCAATCATCGTATGAATGATAGAAACGTGTCTGCATGCTGACTGCATTTTAGGTTGGCTGGGTCACAAGATCAAAGCCTGTAATGCTGGATTTAGAGCTGGGGGATGAGATCTGATTGGGAAAAAGCACAGGATAAGGGGGGAGGAAAGACAATCAAGGATTAGGCAAACTCTGTAGCAAATGCTTTTAATTCATACTGGTTTTGGAGAAGTGAGATCACCACATCTGCTCTATGCATTGCTCACCTTGGCACTTTCCCACCATTTTGAACAGTGGCAAGCTTCCACATACATCCTTTTGCTGTTCCTCATTAAATCAGCATCTCACTCTTCACGGAAAGAACAAGCAGCTTTGCTTGCATATTTTAATGAACAAAGACTTATTTAAGCACAGTCATTACAAATGAAAGTCATATTGATGAGCTTGCAAAGGGTCAGCACTTTCTGACTGGGAACAACTGACCTTCTGCCCATAACGTACTTGCTGATTTCTCCCACTGAGGAAAGCAAAGGACTATCACTCTTGCTTGCCCACACACAACAGAAATGATGTCACTGTCCCAAAACACCAATATTTTTTTGAAGCACCTACTATTACTGACCTGAAGACCACCCCTGAATAAACAGCGGGAAAAAAGAAAAAAAAACCACAACAAACCACTCCACAGAAAACAATGTTAGAAAGTTAACAACAGTCCTAAATCTGCTGAACATTTACTGCTGGCCTGAATAACTCCAGATGGTCCAAGGAGAATATCACTTTTTGATCCTTTAACTTAATACTCAAAACCACAATTAGAGCCCTGAATGTCAAACTCCTAATGATTCCCTTACTCTTCAAAATTCTGGCTAACTAGCTACACACTGTGACCCTTTCAACAACGGATCCAATTCTTTCCTCAAGCTTTGTGAATCTGTACAATTGGAACTGTCTACTGGGAAACAACTGCATTTGCCATATGGTTGTCCTCCAAATCAACAAATAAAAATGATCCAAAACAAGAATTCTCACATTCTTTTTCTTTAGTTATCATAAAGTCCCATGGAAGTCATAAGTATGATACTTCACAAAGAATATACAAAAATAGCCCACATGCTGTTTTTCACTGAAGTAGATGGAACTCACTGGCTGCCAATTAAAGTCCAGTAATGGACTTTTTTCTCTTGGTCTTCCTAACTATCAGTGTATTACTTTTGATTTTCAGAAAGCAAACACTACATCAAAAATGAAGAAGGTTTTCCATGATTTGTCTAGAACATTCATGGTCTTCCTAGGAATTAAGCCATTTTACAGATTGAAATGAGTAATTCTTCTCCCACACTTAAAGTCATTCATACCAATGCACGACAATCAAAATTCAGATTAAGGGGAATGTGAGGGGGTAGAGACTGGCAGCAGAAATGTAGATGACAAAATGTGCAATAAAACTATGACAGCACTATGTACAGTGTTTGCAGAGGCTTTATACTGGCTTTTCAAAATGTGCCATACAACATGTATGCTGCAAATTCAACTCACATTTCATACAGCAGCAGACTTTCATGATTTCCAGAAAACATATGCACAAGCACATCTTCAACTATTTGTAACTCACATGCTCTAAGTCCAAATAGGCTTTAATCCGTAACCTTTTTTCATGCATGTTGTTTTTCCACAGAATATTGCTCTTCGACAACAAGCACCAGTGATATCTGGTAGACAGTAACCCAAAACATAACATCACAGATAACTGTAAATCTGTTAAAAAAAAAGTCTGGATCCAGCCTTATTTTCACATTTTATATTGAAATTGAACAATAATTTTGGAATATATAATTTTAATACAGGTTATTTTGGTGTCATATACTTGGCAAATCTCCTGTGGTGTTTTTCTTGCTGTACTTTGTTTTTACGCATTCAGACCTCAATACTGTAAAGTTTTGAAAACATATTCGACTTTATACACTTAGATAACAGTACAGATCTCAAGGCTCTATGCATTCTTATTATGAGTATTTGTCTATGCTAAGGACCTTAGTCCTCTGTATGAGTAATGCTTCATAGAAACATGAATATATGTGTGTATTTTTAATATGTGGAAAACTTAATTACTATAGATTTATTTGTATCACTTGGTAACCTCATAACGACTACGGATTTCACTTCACTTTATTATCTACTTCAGAGATATATTATTCCACTTTTTAGAATTACAAGATTCACATTTCTTTTACATATTCATTTTGCTTTTATTGGATTCTATTTTATTTCATTTCGTTCTAAGTTACATATTCTCTCACTGTAGTGTTCTTGGACACTTGCATTATAAGATGTACTTTTGCTCTTGGGCTCTGATTTCTACAGATTACCCTAGTTTTTATCTCACCTTCAATTCTCTGCTTGCTTTCTTTCTAGCAATTTTGGCATCCCCTTGATCTTACTCATGTCGCTTACTGAACCTCCCTCTCTTTCTCTCTTCCCATCCCTCCTTCTCTTAAAGTGTGCGCATGTGTGTGTATATCATACTTCCTATTACCTGCAAGTCAAAAATACTAAGAAGAAATAATTACTATGTAACAGATTTCAAAACATAAGAGAACAATGACACACATGATATGATTAACAGATTATTTGAATTTTTATGTGCTATACTGATCATCTGGGTACAAAGTTATGTTACCATAGTAGATATTGAATTTCTTTTTCTTCCAAATATCATTGGCCACCTTTCATCCTGAACAAGATTTGTCATCTAACCAAAGCAGACTCCTCAAAACTATTTTCAGCAATGACTTTTCCCCAGTCCTGTTTTTTTTTTCCCTCTTAAATCAAAAGCTCCTCAAAATTGCACACTGTAGGTACCAATATTCACTAAACCAGACATAATGCATTTTTATAATATTCCACTGGTTAAATTTGTACAGATGTTATGTACTGTTAAAATACAAATTCTAGGGGCACTTTAGATCGACAGTTACAGTGTAAATCATAAGTAGAACCCAAGTTTACCAGGCTCACAGCAACACTAACTCAGTCAGATCATGCACCCAGATTTCAGAGTACGTACAGGAACATCCTCAAAAAGACTTTATCATGGTGGAATGAGGACTTGAGCTTTGTAAAATTGTCACAACCAGGTGAGAACAAAATTGATAACAAAAAATATAGAAGCATAATCTACATCAAGCATCAAGCAACAGATCTTCAGAAAACTATTCTGTCTGGGCTAGACAGTTTGCTTGTATTCGTCTAATGTGGTAACGATCTTCAGTTTAAGAGGTGCAAAGAGCATTATTGCTGTTTTAAGAAACATAACCTTTAGCAAGTAAGCACTAGGAAGGTTAAGGAGTGGAGACATTTCTAGCAGCTGTTAGCCAAAGGGCATATAACCAACATGCCATACCACGTAATTTTAGCCAAATTATGAGCTTGTAGTCAATAACTAGTGAGCAAAATGATCCCATCCTATTAAATTTTGCCATTGTTTTTGTTAGAAAGTTAGATTACACTACAATCATTACAGCTATCTTTCTGTGCACTGCCCTGAGCCAAGTCTATGTCCTGCTGTGGAATGGACTAGAGAGGACTATCAAAAAGGTTCAACACTTTCTCTTGATTAGGATCTTTGATACATCACATTTAGTTTCAAAAAGGAACAGACTATAAAAACTGCACTTTCTATGCTCACAACTAAAATGCAAAAATATTTGACAGTAAGTCATTGGCTAAAAAAAATAACCTAAAATGCATCTGCAAGAATCATTGTAATAGTTATATACACAGATACACATACATGCAAGAACGTTTTTTTTTTTAAAAAAAAAAAAAACATAATATGACTGGCTTACCACTGCAAGACATAAAACTTAGGTTTGTGTTTACACTGTACCTCTGATTGGAACTTGGATAAAGCTACTGTTGTTAGCTGGAATAAAATGTACACTGTAATATTGTTGACATTACTCATGTTGGACAGGCTGTAATGTAAATATGCATTTTGCTACAGCTAGAAATATGGTTTTGATAGATTCTCAGATTTTAAAATTGTAACTCGGAGCAGGTCCCTGCCAGAATGATTTGATATTTCACAACCATATGAATGAAAAATACATGACAATGGATCAAATCTGGATCCGAATAACTTGACAAAGTGCCTTATAGTATTGTAATTTCTCTCCAACCTCTCCCAAAATTTTCATACAAAGGCAAATATCTCAGGCTGTGCTGAGGGGAATACAATTAGTCACAGTACCAACACGTTCAGATTTTAAAAGGCTTTCAGATTTATCAGATCTTCATAAATCACATTTCACATTTTTAGGTCATATAGTAATGATGAAATATATACAATACTTCATATATTGAATGGGTTGATTGAATACAGTAAGTCATTATTACTAGATAAAGGATGGCAGAGAACAAGATACAAAGCAAACATTAAGCTACAGCACTTTTTTAACCCCAAGAATCAACAATTTTCAAAGTAAACTTCCATCTCATCTCCCCACAGTACACTTAAAGCTAAGAAGTGTCTTATTGCTCCCAAGTGCAGATCAGATTCCATTTTGCCTGCAGAAGCTGTTCTGGTTTGCCTACAAAGTTGCATCACAAGCATCTGATGCCATTTTGTTATGTCTTCTCACCAGCATTTGGTTCTGCTGGCAGACTCTGTTATCTGATAAGAAATAGCTCTCATAGATCTCCTAAATGCTTACTAAATTTGAGTGTGAATAAAACAAACAGAACGACCTCATACTGCTACTGATGACCAGGAAACCTCCAAAAACATCCAAAAACTCCACTGTATCACCTCCTTTCTAGTTTCCTTCTTCAACACCTTCCTGGTTGTCTACCTTTTACATGACAAAAGAAATTTCAAAATAATGTGCACAGCAAAATAAAAATTGAGCCAAGCACATGCAATTTTAGCTAACATTGCTCCAACACCTCTTTCGAAGTCCTCTCCTTATTTCTGGATCAGTGAGCATGTACAGTTCCTGATAAATCATCACAAATTGTTGGGATGAAGATTTACAGTACTTGCAGCATCCCACCCTGGGATTGACTCATTGTAAAAATAAGGTTTGTTCTATGTTTGTACAATACCCAGACTCCTGGTCCATAGCTGGAACTTCTCTGCACCATTGCGATACAAATAATGAACACAGTCATAACAATAAAGAAAAATAACATTTTTAAAAAGCAGTTAAACTTATTTCTATACTAGTGCTCTCAGTTTTTCAAGCTGGTGACAGCATCCAGTGCTGACATTTGTTTCCAGTTTTGGAGACTCTGGGCTACTCCTCATTACTCCTTGTACAGCATAGAAAAGAGCAGAAAGAGCACTGTGTGGTTTCTGCAGCTACACAAGCGAATACAGCATTAAAGAATTTAGTTTCACCCTGAGGCTTTCTGACTTAATCTTTGATCTTGTTTCATCTGCTTATCCACTGTCTCTTACCTGGTAATTTATGAAAATAAATGCATAAATAAAAGTATTCCACTATGAAATCAATAAAATAAGCAACAAAAAATAAACCACAAAAAATCATGTTGCCTCACTCCCATTATAATTCATGAAGACTGTTTACATAATTCCATCTTCAAAGTCAGACATTTGCAAAATTTAGCAGCTATCACCCACCTCTAAAATGCAAAATCACATGCAGATCCCCTTCAGCTAGCTACCGTATGATCCCAAAAGTAGCACATCCCGGGTCATTTACTAGTCTCCAGCATCTCTACTTGCAAAAAGAGAGTTAGATTAGATGATCCCTACGGGTCCCTTCCAGCTTGCGACATTTTATGGTTCCATGAAGAGAAAACCTTGTCCTCAGATAATTTCAGCTTAAATGAGCCTCTGTCTCTTCCTGGTGGCAACTTACAAGTCTCAGAAGGATGGAAAGACAGAATGTGGCTGTTGCCACACTGTGGCAGAGCAACAGCCACCTCTTTAGACACTAATTTTTGATACCTATCCATCCTGGTTTACCTGCTCCACCAAACCTCCCTTCTGGGCAACAAAGCCTACATGTGTGAGAAAATATACCTAAGGAGCAGAACTCAAGCTCCATACAAATTAAGTATCTACATCCATTCAACTTTGAAAACATGTAAAAAAATCGAAGACCAGGTGGAAATAGATAGATTCAAAGAAAATAAAAAGTGGCTTATTTGAGCAAATGATAGATTTTTTCCCCTTTTTTCTACCCCTTCTTAAAAAAATATTATTATAATCAAGATTACTTTTTCCCAGTTCTAGCAGTGATGGCTATCCAATTATTTGTTTAACTTTTAATCATAGATCTAACAAAAACCACTTTGCCAACCCCACTTCTTCCCTGTTTATGCCATTCCAGTTTTCTACTATAAACCTCAGCTCTACTAGATATATATTTCGATTCCAGTAAAGGCAGAAAAAAAGCTAGCCTGACTAACTTCTAGAAAGCAGATGAAATCTAATTCAGATTTGTCTACACGGTTCAACAGAAAAATCTGTGCTTTGTTTCATTGATGTGCTCAAGGTATTTCGACAGAAGTCTAGGTATAATGCTACGATGAATTTTTACCTTTATTGTAATGGGGCTTTAATATCCTTTTTTTTTTCAGTAGGAAAACATTGAACAAATAACTCATGGGTATTTTGTTCGGAAACTTTCATCAGCTCCTGATTCCCAAACACAAATGAGATATACTCTCAGTAATAAAGATGGTGCTGAACAAGACATCATTACTAAAAAGTTTCTTTATTGAAGAAAAACTAGATGTGGATGCAACAGCCTCTATGCTTAAAATTTCCAGTAACTATTTTTTTTTTTTAATTAGCATTAGGCCAGCCTTTTTTTATTTCTTAGCACAGAATAAATTTAAAAGAACCCTTCATGTTTTTATGTATGGATTTCTAGTGCATCAGTTCATTGCAAATTAGAATAAATCACACACAATCAAGGACAAGTCTAGAAATGCCTGCTACATCAGATACTAATTGCTCAATTCATAAAAATAATACTTGTGAGTGTATCACATGGGTTTTGTGCTACCTGTTTATGCCATAGAAAACAGCATGTTTCAAACCAGCTTCTCAAAAGAAATACATACACATGGTAGCAAAGCACTGGAATGATGGAACCAGACACACAAATGATGCATACAGGGATCTAGAAAAATGTGACACTGTTTTTTGTCTGCTAGCTGCCACTGAAATGGCGCTCAGAATAATTCTATTTTTTATTTCTTTAATGGGATTAAACCCTCTTGGTGTGGTTTTCATAACCGCTTGGTTTCCAAAATGTCACTGATATTAGTAGGTGCCTTATGCAGGACACTCAGGGCCCGTGTAGCACCCATTAGCTCTCCTGTTCAAAGTCAGGCCCCAATCCTTGCAGTACTCCAAACCTAGAACTGAGTGAGCATAAGTGTTGGTGCCAAATGTAGAGAAGTTCTGTGGACCTGTCAATTACTCAAATTCATGTATTTTGTTTTCTATTCCATTGTTTTTTCCAGTAATGAAAACAACTCTGTCACCATCTAATGCAGCATTTGAGGGAAGTTTTTTGCACAACTTAACTAGTGATTTTATGGTTAGCTGCTAAAACCATGACTTGTCTGAACATCAAAGAACACCTCTTTGGTTTACATAAGGAATATCTAATAAACTTAACATGCAAGTGAAATATTTTTTGTACCAAAGCAGCACAACACAGCACTGCTCACAAATGGTGAGCTGCATTTATAATGAACTTTGATGTGCCTTGAGAAAGCAATGTCTGGAGGGTATTTGAACTTAATGAGGCAGGGGACAATGGGTTAAAAGAGTACAATTCCCATCCTAGGATAGAAAAAAAATACTAAACTGTAATTTGGAGTAAAGCATGTAGCTGTTTTATCCAGAAGTTTGAGCAACTTTCTTCAGAGTTCTGCTATAAGAATTGACAAACAAAAAGACCCTAAGAGATCACAAAAATATAGGATGAAAATTTTTTTATAATCACAATATTTCTGCTATTATATAACAAACCTCACACAACAGCTTTACAGAACAAGGTAAGTTGACGTAAAAGCACATTTATTTTCCATGCACAAAATGGGTTCAATTTAAACCTCTGAATATTTTTCAGCCTAACATTATTTCAGAAAGAGACGATTGCTTGTTTATTTCTGTCAGAGAAAACAGGGTCCTTAAAATAGTATTTTATAAATAATAAAGTAATTTGAAAAGTTTGCATTACACTGCAGCCAGTACACTAACATTCATATCCATCTAGTACAGCCATCTTTGCCTCCCATTCTCAAGGTTTACTTTCAGATTTTGTCTAAGTTTTAACAATGTCTGCAGCACTATCTGTTCATTCTGTAGTTATTTTGTTCCTTCTCACTCCTCCTCTACTCTGTCATAGTTTAACTCAATTATTTAAGTAAGCTAAAACACACACAGAGAGTGTTTCAGAGAAATATCTCTTGGTGTATATTAGCTCAAAGAAACTAGTCTGGGGAACACAAAGCTTTTATTTATTCATTTTCTAGGAGCATCAGTGAAGAATTTTTTCTTCACAGCTTCCAGCAGGATGAAAACAAATGTGGTTGATGCATGATAGGGATTAGGCAGAAGGAAAGTGACAGTCTAGAAAGCCAGGATGTAAATTTCAGGGGTTGCAAAGGCCTTGCAAATGAAAAAAGTTATCCTTTTGAAAGGATAGGTAGAGAATTCTAGGATCTCAGATATGGCAGAAACATCTAAACCCAAAACTTTTCATTTCATTTTCTGTAGCTTCATGTCAGCAAACTACATGACACAAATATACTGTAAAAACATTTCAAACATATTCAGGGTGAGGTATGACCTATGCTACAGCTATTAAAGCACTCTAGGGAAAAAAATATTTAACATGCTTTTCATTTAGAAATACTGGTAATATTTTAACTGTCCAAACCCAAACTTTTCAAATTCACTAGCCTGCAGCTCAGCACATACAGACGTATTAAAACCCCTTAATCTGACATGCACCATTTTTCCATCTTACCTGGAATCCCAACAGGGATTGAAAGTGCTGAGCACTTCCAGAACCTAGGCTGTGTTCAGCCAGTTTCCTTACAGGGCCCAGGCATTCACTTTCCAGCTCCTGCTCCCACATGCTTTAACAGCTTCCCAGCATTCTACAGACTGCTCTGATACGAGCCTAAATTTGCTGATAAACACAGCATGGATTTCTTTTCACAGGCAGAAGGAAGGACTGGTACAGAACTCTCAGCTGAAAATTTTAAAATCTTTTGAGTCAAAGTTGTATGCATACAACTTTTTTTATCACAAACTTTTCCTTAGTATTTCTATACTAATATAACCAGTTACTTCACCTACAGGGTATGTAATGAGAGGTTTATACTCTACAAACACTGGCATTCCATACACTGGCTTTCCTGCGACCAAATATCATTTTGCACCAACTGCTGTGCCATTGCATCCTGTTTGAGCACTCTTAGATAAGACAATATAAGTGACTCACACAAAATACATCCAATTTTAGTGATGAAAATAGTTTTAAAGTCCAAAAGAACAAACATTTTTTTTTATAAAGGACTATTTTCTAATTACTGTTTTGGACACTGGCTACTTCAAGAAAAATGGAAAAATTAACCAGGGATGCCAGACCTACCTAACCAAAGCTCATCCACTGGAAAATCATGTACTCAGATGTTATAGCACTCTCAATTCCAAACAGGAACTGAGCAAAGAAAACTGGAATTCCACAGAGGCAACTAGACAATGGAACAAAAGTAAGCACAATTTTAGAAGCTGAAGGTAATACAGGCAGAAGAAGCTCACAATCATGTACCCATGGTCTTTTCTGCTCACAGGAAGAAAGCCCAACATAATTTGCTGGTCACTGTCAGAATTTAAAGCAGCTTTCCAGCTGTATCACTGCAAGCAGCCTACCAGTACATATGCTGACGATAGTCAAAGCATGGACTGTGACCTCTGGCTGTGTGTCCTACCTTCAGCTAGAGTCTTGTAGTATTATTCCAGATGCCAAAACTCTGCCTGGGCTAAATCTGTAAATTTTTGAAGTTTCTTAACTTTAGAGATGACCACAACTATCGCTTTCAACAATTTCTGCTTTCTTAGGTCACTGCTCAGCAAAAGTCAGTTTGTATCTGCCCGTTTTTAGAAACAAATGCATTTGCATTTAAAATTATTTAAAATAATTTAGCTTTGTACAGCCATTTTCTCTGTATCTTTATGAACGCTGATAATTCTTTACTTGAGGAACATTCAAGTAAAAAGGAAACCAAGACCTTTTACTCAATATTCTTTTACTTGTTTTTCAACCAGTTCAAGATTATGTGTTTACTTATTTCCCTGAAATCTTATGCAGTATAACTTCTTCATTTATTAAGACAGTTGATGCAAAGTAAGGAAAATATCATGTCAATAAATGACCTTTCTACCTTCAATAAAATGATGCTAACAAAATTTCAAGAGCATCCCTCTGCTTGGAGTCCCAAGAACTTATTTGTAAATATCTCTGCTATGGCCCAGTTCCAAATGTATCAGAGTGATAGGTACAGAATAATGGATAGGTTGTGCTAACATTTGTAGACAAAAGTTCTGTTCACAAGATACGCTTCTGTTTGGAAGCTGCAAGGTAAATTTTGCAAATCGTGCACCAAACCGTTGCTTATTTTATCCATCTTCATCAGGTGTGATCTTAAGCAAAACTTTATCAAAGTAACATGCCACTTTCCTGCATGCTGATTTTACAAAACTCACTCTCTGAATGTTGTTCTACATGATGTCATCACACTGTAACTCACTTCATTTACAGTATCTGTTTCACTTCTACTCACAAGCTAATATAACTCATTTCTTTTTTTTTAACTGCACACAGGCTGCTAGACACATGTGCACAGCAAATGGAATCTGAACTTAGCTTAACAGCCTCATTTATTCCTGATGGTTTAAATTATTTCATCACAATTAATGACACCCCCTCAGCTTCCTGTGCAGCGCTGCCAGATGTTCAGAGACCACAAAGCCACTCTCTTCTTTGACGGCTAGTGACAAGTCGTCCTCTGAAGGACGTTCCCTCAGTGCACAGGCTGGATGACACCTCCATTGCTTAGCACCTCTCTACCTCCCCGAGTAACCATGGTGAAAGAAGAAGGAAGACATGAGAAACCAGTCAGTGCATTAGTAAGGACAAATTAAGTGAAGCGTTCTGAACTTGAAGTATCTCATCTCCTCCTACTGGAGTTTCAAGCCTGATTGTTTTATATGAAAAGACACAACCGTTTGCCTTGATCTTCAAGGTGTGAAGTTTTCTATGTTCTTTCAAAAATAACTTGTTCTTTCTTTAAAGGGGAAAAAAATAAAGGAGAAATTTAAATGGTAACCACATGGCAAAAGATCTCTAACCTACAATGTTATCTCACTATCCCATCATCTTCAAAAGCAGAATGCAAAAAAACTGGAGTCTTAGAAAAGTTCTAGTCACATTCAGCTTGGGTTCTGGGTTCTGTTTTGCTCTGTGGGAAGATGATTTTCCCTTACAGTTTTCTTCTCACAAGTTTCAGGTGTTTTTCTCTATGGGAGGAATCTAGCCATCTTAGAAGGGACAAAACTGAAATAGCTAGTCTGGGCATGCTAAAGATGAGGATGCACCATCATTTCTTAACAGGCATAGGCAGAAATGGTAACAACTGTACAACTACAACCTTGGAATAACAAAACAGCAAGCGTCTTGCATTTTTAAGATTAAAACCCAAGTCTGCTCTGTTCTTGAAATTCCATCCACTATTTTGAGCACATATGGCAAACATTCTATTGACTTTTTTTTCTAATTAAAAAGAAATTGCTGATCTGTGTCAGGGACTGAAGGGCTGCTCAGCTTGCCAAAAGCGCAGTCTTAAACAGAAAGGCCACCTGTGTTAGCCCACCTGATAGGAAGGTCAGAAATTCTGTCCCTCTGTCTCTCTCCCTGTTTTCGTTTCTTTGTTTGTTTGTTTTGGGGGGGTCATATTGGTTTTGGGGTTTTTTCTATTTTTTTTCCTTTCGCTAGACATATGTAAGAGCAGACTTGGAAGGGAAAAATAACCCCCATAAATACAAACTCTAGATAGCGGTGCCAGAAAACTTTTGTACATGAGTCTGATTATGTGTGTGGTCACTCCAGAGTTATTTCTGCTAAGATAAAAATTAGTTCATCCCTTAGATTACAAAAAGTTACTTTGAAGGAAAGTCTCCTCCGAATTTTCCTAGAAATCCAGTAGCAAAACTGGAGGCAAGGAATAGGTAACACATCATCTACAGTCTGTAACAGATGCACCTTTTCCCAACTATGTTTTTAAAAGTCTTTTAAAATCTTTCACAGTACAGATATCATCACTGAGGTTTTTTTAGTTGCTCATTTAAATAACTTCACCAGACAGTCCTGTAAAATGTTATGCTTGAGCTTCAGCTTAAGGAGGAGAAGAGAGTCATGTAATGTGACAATGACAGGAACTCCTGAGGTGTCTCAAACTGACATTACCTTTTCCATATACATGTGTGTGTGTGTATATATATATGCGTGTGTGTATGTGTGTGTGTGTGTGTGTGTGTATAATTTTATATGTGAAATACATGCCAAAAAAAAAAAAGCAAACTTGCCTAGATATATACAAATGGAAAAAAACAACCTACTCTGAAATGCACTGAGATTTATGGAGAGTCACATGGACTTCATTCTGTTGTCTCTGAATGGTTTATTGGGGTGTGGAGGAGCTGAATAAACTTTAAACTCTCATGTAGGGATGTATAGCCTGTGTGTCTCTGGCAGATGTGGAAAGGAGATGAAATGGGCAAGGGAGAATCGAATATCCCATCACTGCAGGTTTGTGAAGGGGAAAGAGCGCAGCAAAGATCTCACATCTGGCAATCATTTGTCAATAGCTGGAAAGAGAACGGCAGGAAACTTTCTGGCTCTTGTGGAAGATGAAAAGACAAAAAACATGTGTCACACATGCACAGTACTAGTACAATGACTACTACATTTATTTTCCCGCACCACCTTTTTTTTTTAATTTAATGATCTTCAGATATACTTTAATCCACGGTCAAAATCATGCAGTCACTTGACTTGTTAAAGCTGCAGTGTATGTACATTTTTCAAATAAACCCCAGGGCTGATGTTAGAAAATCAAAATCATTCAAGCGTAGGCTGCCTGGTACTTTGGGCAGGAATCCTTGTGGTTTAGTCAATAAACAGAATCTAAATGAAAGACACCGCAGTAACTAGACAGTAATGTCTTGAACAGTTCTTAGCACAAAAAGAGAAAGACAGAGAAACAGAGGCTGACCGAGTGTCCAGATACAATGCTACCAAGTCCACAGAGATCATTCTAGTGGAAGCAGCATCTGTATTTGAGCACAAGGTCACTTGCTGTTTCTTAAAAAAAAAAAAAANGTTTTTTTTTTAAAAAAAAAAAAAAAAAAAAAAAAAAAAAAGGATTTTTATTTAGGGCTATTTTTATGGTTCTTCTGTAGTTCTGGGTTTGATTTCGTTTGTGCTTCCTCCCTTCCCGTCCCCACCCCCCTTATTTTTTTTCCCATAGAGATTTACCCTGCAGAAATATCTGCTAAATAAAACATAAAAGGGTCACTTTGTCTTTTCTGAGCCACAACGCCAGATTTAACTAACTCACAAGTATCATACCATACAATATTGCAAACACTTCTAGGGAAAGTGTAATTACAAACTACAAAAATCGAATAGCTACTGGTACCACTGGTGGCTTTTCACACCTAGCTATCAGTTTTTTCCTCTGCTTTTAAGAAGAAACCACTGCAGCAGAAACATGTCTTGTCCCTGTGATTCTCCAAGTAAATGCTACAGTTTGTTTAAGCAGTCAAAATCACAGTAGCCTGCCAAATTATAACAGGAGCAATATCTCTCCCTAACAAGTCTGATCATGGTTAATTACAATGCAGACCAGAGAGCAGCCACAATTATTCATTATTACAGGAAGTACCTTATTTAAATTTTATGGAAATTTGCACTTGTACTTCAGTATGCCTGGGAAAAGAGCTCCACTATCACAAGGAAGGACCTCAAACATCTGAAACATCTCAAGATGCTACACGCAAACTGGAAGAAAAATGTTGCCTTGATATTTACATCAAGACATAGCAATGGCAATATTTACCAAATCCAACCACCACGAAATATTGTTTCCAAGCAACTCTTTTTAGTTTAATCATAGGAATTGTAAATGTCAGCAAAAGGCTATGAAGTGTATTTTAATCGGAAAAGAAAAAACTCAAACCTATGTCTATAAAGACATAGGCAGACAAACAGACATAAATATGTAGTTTTGTCTACACACATGTACATACATGTCTTTGTGTGCGGTGTTGCATAAATTGCACCCATCCTTTACAATTGACTAGTATTCTCTTTGAAACCCTCTACAGTGCAATGGAGTTTCAGGTTCCAAACTTCCAGACAATGAGAAAAGAGAGACAGAGAGATGGGGATGCTTTAGGGTAACCCATCAGTATCAGCATATCAATAAGACCGTATTATTAAGTCTCACTGGCATAAGCAAATGCAGCAGGGCACCAGGGAAGAAAATGCTTCCACACATGTAGGTTTCGGTAGGGAAACACTTTTTACTAAATACTGGGGCACAGAAGTTCTTCTTTCTTTCTTTTTTCTTTTTTTCTCTTTCTTTTTTCTTTCTTTTTTTCTTTTACATTCTATGTGTGTAACTAAACAATTCTGCTGATTTAGCTTTCATTGAGTATTCCTTCACCAATTAGTTGTATATCAGATGGTGGTTGTACCCATCCCATTTATGCTTTGAGCTATCATCTCACTCTCACTACAATTGCAAATATAGGCCTCAGAGTGTAAATTTACATGCATCATTATTCCTGGTAATATAGGGAGCTTCAAAAACAGGTTTAACTTTGTTCTAATACTTCAATATCACAAAATATGACAAATGATAACTCCAGGGATGAGTTAGCCCTGAAAATGGTTTCCCAAAACATCAAAGAAGGTGATTTCACCTCAGATCATTCTACAGATCAAGTTTACAGCATAGCCCAGTGAACAATTGTGTTAGTAGCAATGGAATGGTGGGGTGATTGAGCAAAGGTGTTACACCTTACAGAAGCCAGGATGGAGAAGGATTTTCTCTATCACAGAAAATTCTGAAAATTTCAGAGCAAACAGGAATAAAGCATTAGAAATAATACATCACACTGAAAAGTTCTTTATCAGGATTGTATGAAACTACAAATGGAATAAATATTTTCTGCTGCTAGATTCCCCTGACTAGCTGTCCATAAAGCCACACGTTACAGTAAGAGATAAGTAACAGTGACAATATCCAACACTTAATAAAACTTTCCAACTTCAAAACACTGTCTAAACATTAACAAACAACTGTTCTACCAGATATATCCCGCAAAGACAGCAGGGTTACTATTTAAGCTGGAAGTAAACTCTAATGACTGTTGCAAGTTTCCCACTCTGCTTGCACTTCGGGATTATGTTTGCTTTTATACACTAATAAAACATTCTATATGCACTCATAGACATACTAAGATAACTAAGATATACATACACTTTTTTGAAATTCTTTACTGTGAGGGTGGTGAGGCACTGGAACAGGACTCCCAAAGAAGTGGCAGATGCCTCATCCCTGGAAGTGTTCAAGGCCAGGTTGGATGGGCTTCTGAGCAACCTGGTCTAGCGGAATGTGTCCCTTCCCATGGCAGGACGGCTAGAACTAGATGGTCTTTAAGATCCTGTCCAGCCCAAACCCTTCGATGATTCTACGGTTCTTAACCTGCACCCTGCTCTCTGCTGACCTGGGTAGTATTCTCAGTAGGAAGAAACACCATTGGCTATCATGACATCTTCTCCAAACACTAACAAGGAAAACAAACAAGGCCTAGAGCACACTCTCTAAGTACGCCCACACAAATATATATTTTAGTAAACATGGCCTCTTTATGGAAAGTGTCAAGTCCATTACGAACATACTCTTTCTTGATCACTGCTTGACAACAGGGAGAAGGCATTCTCTTATCTCTTTTCACATTTGCACAAAATCAAATAGTCTCCAGTTAACTGAATATGTGCCCATTAGTTGATGTAGTGTTTGGTTTTTTGCTTGCTTTATTAGTGTTGGGTTTTTTCTTCATAAAAGTATCAAATAGGGCAAAGAGAGGTCTGGACAAAACCTAGCCTTTAAAATATGATGACTTTTGGATCAAGGGAAACATTCATATCTCTTTCAATGCTGGAAATGTCTTGTTATTTTTAGTGGAAACAACGTCAGCTTCCAACAATTGCAGACCCAGCTCAAAATGTTCACTAGGCAACACCAACACAGACTCTGACAAAATAAGGTTCTAACCCACTGCTCTCCCTTCTGACCCACTCAACACTACCAGCTCTGATTCTGCCTGAGAGATCCTTCCAAATGTCCTGTGCAAATCCTCTCTATTGAATGAAATAATGACACATACAGATTTTGCCAAAATTCAAACTATGTGTGTCTCAAGCGATACTTTCCTTGTAATCATCTTGAGTCATATTTTAAAGTTATTGTTGGAGTTCTCTACACTTCAGGTTGCCATTCAGAGATAGTAGAGCTAAGACAGAAATGAACTTGGGCAAAAAAACCACCTTGAATGACTCTGAAGCAGTGAGTTCAGCCTTCCAATGGCAAAATAAGTCACTTTATTTTTCTCTAGAGAAAAGCAACCCACACAGAACTTTGTGAACTTCCAGTAGGGCCACTTTTTGGGCTGTAAGCTATTTTAAATCACTCCACTACAAGGCACATGACTACACAGACAAACCAAAACACCTTGCATTATCCAAGCTACTTTCAAACAAACAAACAAACAATAAACGCTGGTGACCTGCTAAAAGCCAGTGGCTGCTAAAACAAAACTGAAGGCTATGTCCATTTTTCCATGATTTACCCTTTCTGGTTCTGAGCATAAAACTACACAGGAAACACACAATGTTCCCAAAGCCAGTGCATTGCATGCTTTTTCACCTCATAAAATCAATGTCGTGTGGATCTGTTTCTCCACTGTACACTCTGGATCAACATTAAAAGCAGTGCTAAACAAAAGATGGCTACTAACTAAACTGCAGTTTGATTGTCAAATTAATATTTCTTACCTAGAGACCGTCTTGTTTGTACTGGTTTTTTCTTCCTCTCTCTTAAATGCCTCAGTTTGTAAGTATGTTTCCTATTAATGCAGCATGAAACTTGTAATATAAGGGCTTTCTCACCTATTGCCTGGATCATGTCACTCCCTTCCGTGACGTGGAAGGTAAAGGAAACTGATTCAAGTCCAGGCTCTTCATCCTAAACTTCAAGGCACTGAGCAACTCTGCTTCTGGCTATGTTTCTGTTCCCCATCATATTCGTTTTATTCTACTCTCTGCAGCCAATAGTCTTCCTCTTCCCTTGTCTATTTAGCCACCTCTTGTCTTCATGTTTCTTTTCACACTTGCACAGCTCCTCTAATGCGATCCACTCATCCTTTAAAACAACTAGTTTCTTACATAAAGCACAAAGACTCTAAGTCACTTAGAAAAAGTTGTTGTCTGTGTCTTACCATAAAATGCCAATTGCAAAGCTCAGAGAGACAGTCATCCTAGAGCCAGTGTTTCACAACTGGACCACTTCGAGCATCAGTTTCAGTTATGAATGTTTACAAGAGAGGGCCATCTACTACTGCTCTTTCTCATAGCGCTAGGTATACTAACTACCCTTCAATAAAACAAGCTTTTAAAATCATCGTTAGTAGTTTAAAACCTTTTCCTACAAATAAATCTTTCTATCATTGGCTGTTACTATACATGCATGCTTTTTTTTGGCAAGAGTTTAAATAATTTTAAATGTAAATTATTCCCTCACAGGACAAAATTTACTCTGAAACATTCTCAAGAATCAGCAGTGATGTTTAGGATATTTAAGAGATTTAGAATCAAAGCTATGAGAAGGTAGAACAAACTTCTATCCTTAGCAGCAGGATTATTGAGCAGATGTCACAAGAGAAAAAAGTGATGATCTGAACATAATCTTAGTCCCACCTGGAAGAAGAAAATTGAAATAAAAGAGACAGATTGGGAAGTCCTTACTTTGGAAAACAAAGATGGAACAAAATTTAGTTGAAATGTTACACCTTTTTAAAAGAAAAAGAAAACAAACAAAAAAAAACCTTGAAGGCAAGAAAACTTTTTTCTTACTGTCATTTTTAGTCAAGTATCAACTGTGCAAGATACCTGTCATGTCAAAAAAATTTAAAAGTCTGGAAGAAAAATACCAAAAGACAATTTACACGGTGAAACTGAAGGGAGAATATCTTCAGGCAACTTCCTTCTGCACTCTCATGTAGTGATAATTTTGGGGGTTTCTTTGAGTTTGTAAGCCTATTAGGAAGGCACCTACATAAGGATAACATGTCTCAAAGAGCTTTGGAGATTTTCTATGGCAGAGACATGGACAGTAAACTACAGAGAGATGGCAAGGACATAAAGGAATTCCAGAGCTATCAAAATGAAATGAAAGCAGAAATGCAATTCGATAAGAAGGCTAAAACATAGTACCAGGTCCTATCCGAATGTTTATGCTTCTCTGCATAAATCATTAGTTTACACTGAACTCTTAACCTCAGAAGGACTAAAAGGTAGTAGTGACCTGATATACTGTTGCAATATTCCAGCCTTACAAGTCAGCTTCCTTTGTTATGGAAGGAATGTTATACTGCATAAATGGTGTTAAACACCTGCCCTCTCCAGCATTTATTTTGTTTCACAGCTCTTAAAAAAACTCATTTCAGAACTCATTTAAATGGATTTAATCCATCCCATGAAAGCCCTTCCATTTTGGACAGTCTAGCAATTGAAATCCAAGAACGTATCGCAGAATGGAGTCACAGTGTTTGAAACCTTATGTGATAGTTCACCATTAAGTGCAATTGGCAACTACAACTGACCTCCTTAATCTGGAAGAAGTATTTACTTTCCAGAAAACTTCTGCACAGACAAAATTCCATGTTTGAAATGAAGCGTTTGTAGAATTTAAATTTTCCTCACAGAATATAAAAAAAAGTATTTTTCCCAAGACTTCCAAAAGACGTTAGATCCACAATTAACTGTAAAAAGTAAATTTAGGGTTGAGTTGTTTTATCTTTTTTTTTCCTAAATGAGCAACAGACTTTTAAATAATGTTTTTTCTTGTCTAGTCAACTCTCACAGCCTCAGAGTCACAAGTCGTGTTCTCTTCAGAACAAGACTATTGTGGGTTTTAGCGTGATGATTAGCTCCTATACCTTCTCATCCCATGGTCTACTCAGTCTGTGACATGACACAGGTTCCTTTCTGTCTCTTAAATCTCAGGTTATCTTAGTTACCATCATGCCCACTTCTAGTGCCACAGTCTAGCTCAATGCATTCTGACCTAAAAAAGACTAAACCACTGAACCCAAAACAAGTTACTTTCTCCAGGAAGCGGATTAATATCGTATCATTGTTCTCAGTTTCTGATTTTGATCCGTATCTATTTGAAACTACCATCCTAGTTTTCAAATCTCTTCATGAAGGCAGAAGACTTAGTAAAGTACCTTCACGTCTGAATTTCCAGGGATCTGAATGCACTCCAGTGACACATCTTGACAATGTATTTTAACACAGTGCAGCTAGCAAATAGGATGGTCTTAGCCCTGACTTCTTTCATTTGCCCCTTTTTCTTTCCACTTTCAGTGTTCCATGTATGCAGGACTTTCTTCACTACCTTTTTCAAGCCTTTAAGTCAGCTTTCTTCAGGTCTCAGCTTTTTCTTTCCTCTTCAGTGTGGCCAGTTCAACCTCAGTGACTTTTTATTTTCCATTTCTGCATATTTCTGTTTCTCCATAACTACAGTACCCCGTGTAAACAGGTTCATATCTCTCTGCATTTATAGTCCAGCTTTTCTTTCTCCTATGCTTCAAGGATTCTCTTGCTACTTAAAACCTTGGACAACATTTTAAGAGAGAAAATGCTGTGTGGGACAACTTTTCCTCCCATTCATGGTCATGTGGAGCCTCTCCCACCTGCAGTTACTTAACATCCCAGGGTGGTTGTATACATGGAAGACTACAAGCAGGAAAATGTGCATGCAATTCAGCAGCAGAAATCAAAGAAGAAAGCCAACACAACAGAACTAGTCAGATCTCCGTAATCCACCAGCAAGTGCTTCATGGACCATCAAAAACGAATGACTCTGGAAGCTACTCCATCTTGTTTTTCTACACATGGTCATCAGTGCAACTCTTCAAATCAATATGAACAGAAATACAACAAATGAGAACACAAAGTAGTTTCTAGAATCTGTTCTTCGCCTTAGCTCTCCAGAGTCCATGGACTCCCTCCACTCCTAATTATTATATCCAGTGATGCATACTATTAGGGTTCAAACTAGACCTTAATTTTCCAGAAAGGTGCTTGGTATCTGCAGAATTCCAGGGTAGCAGATGATAAATTTTGCATCAGTGTTAAATGTATTAAAAGTTGAGGACTTTGATTTTAAACTTTAAAATTTAAATATACAACTAACATCATATTTCAAGAGCAAGGAAGACAAGAAGTTGGAGATATTACGCTGAACTTTAGCAAATAGATACCTGTACACACAGAAGCTCCCTTAACACATTTTAAGTCACACAAAAAGCTGACAGATAAAGCTGATCTCCCAGGAATGAAAAAACTATTCTCCAATAAATGTAATACAGAAATGTACACTACAATCTGCTTTGTCATCTATATTCCCAAATGGTAAAAAATATTAAAACCAGGTTGAGAACAAGTATAATTAGCCAAGCATTTAGTGTCTTTCACTTCATGAATTCTAATATTATCCAGGTCTCTGAACCTTATTTGACTGATGGGTGAATAAATGGAATAAAACCTCATTATTACTCTGATAAAATTTGTACCTGAGCTGTCTTTTTTCTTTGGTTCTTTTTATTTGTGTGCTATGTTGTACATGGCAGGCAGTGTATGAGGATTCAAACACTTTGGATTCTGAGTGTCATGCAAATTCATAGTTTGACATTGTTTGATATTGTGCTGACTGCTACTAAAAATTTTGAAATAATGTTCAAGCTTTAATGATTGGATGACATTTGTCTGATAAAAAGCTATATTTCTTTCTGTCAAAAATGCAGAAATGAACGAAGAGGTCTTTAAAGTGTCCCTCTCTGATCCCTGGGGCATAGCAGTGCCAAGAGCACAGCTACTGTGTAGAATCTCTCTCAAAGGAATAACAACTCTATGTGAAGGAGCTATTTACAACTTGCCTTGTGTATCATCAGCAGAAACAAAAGATACAGCAAGTATAAAGGCTTTTTGCCCCGTCTATCCCTCCTGACATTTATCCCTCCCACCCACACAGGAAATAAGGGGAGAGGGAAGTAGGGGCATGGCCTTTTATGTAAAATACGGGTGTTTGAGGTAATAGTTATTCTGAGTTATGGGAGAAATATCTGCCCAATCCTTCACTCCTTCCCTCCTCACACTGATATGAACATACATGAACACACTTCCTTTCCATACTAAGGCTGCCCAGGGGCAACAAGAACATGGAATAAAATAGGAATTATGCTGTTCTGACCAGGAGTTGAAAAGATAGGCCAAAGGGAGAGAAGAAGTGAAAAGAGGTAGGAGTGAAAGACACTTCAATGACTGGTGGAAAGCGCCCAGAGCCAGATGCTTCTTGTAAATAACAATGAGACTAAGAATGCCTTTTCAGGCCAGCACCAGTGACTGTCAAGAAAAGGTTAAGAATTATGGAATTTTAACAGGTCATAGGGAAAATCTGCAACAGGCAGTGGACAGATCAAAGACATGTCACCAATGTGGGAATGTGACTGACACTGTGGAAATTTTTCTGTAGTTCAAAGGGACTTGAGGGCCGCCAGAAGGCAACCCTGAAACTCTTGTGGAAGCACTGCATGTCCTTCAGTCCCAGAGATGGTGCCAGGAGTCTGGATACTGAGAGCAGATGCAAGTTCAGGAAAAGAAGGAAGTACAATCTTCTTTTCAATACTTTTCCCTATTTCATAAAGGCAATTTCTGTCCTTTTCTTCTAACAATTTTTATTCTTTATCTAAACCATGCTGGACTGCAGGTTGATGCTTGTGAGATTTTTCCCTCATTGAAAGGTTCTGCTGTGGCTCATTAGCACCAACAGAACCCTTGACAGACAGGCACGCCTTCAGAAATACAGAGCAAATGTAAGGATGAGTCAGCAGATGGTCCATACACTCATATGAGTAGCACAAAAAAAAAATTCAAGAAGACGATTTCTGAAGCAGAAGGCAAAGCTTGCAGCACTTACTTCAGTTCTGACATTTACAACACAGAGAATGCTCCTGTGCAGACCAAGGAACTCGGGTAAAACTATTGTTAAGGCTTGAGGACTTTGACATTTTAACCATTAGTGTAATGACACTTTACATATCCACACACTAATGACTGAGATGGAGAGTTACTGAGTACAGTATATAGTGTTTTCATCAGTACCAGAAAATTGCAACAGAAGTTGCTGCCTGGAAGAAGAGAAAAATCTGATATGACAAAGCATTGAAACAAAAAAATGAATCTTTGATTCAAGAGACACTGTTGTGACAAATATATTATTAAAGGCCATACTTCCAGCTGGTTCCAAATAGGCAACTATTTTACATGTTACTCTCATATAAAATGTTAAAAAATGTCACCAACAATTTAAAGCATACTTTGTAAGAAAATTTAATGGATGATTACCCACCTTCCTTCCTAGTGCAGCCTTCTAAGAAATGGGCAGCATATCAGTAAAACCCTAACATTAAATCAACAAGTTATTAGTGACAGAATATGAAAATGTAATTTTTAGACTAAGATCAATAAATTAAGGTAGTTTACTCTACAGGCATGAGGAATTAATTTGGTTGGGGATAATGGAAGAAGAAAAGAGAGTGAACATGATTTGCTCTATGAGAAATAAGAACATTGTCAGTACACATCTTGGTTACTGAATATGGCCATTAATGTAAAATCCCTTCCTTCTCCGTAATACAAATTTTTCAAGGCCTAAAAAGAGAAGTATTTCACTTGCACTTTTCAATTTACTCACTCTAAAATTTTCATCATATTCTTGGTCAAAATTTAATGGGACACCTGAACAGGCTGAGGAGATTATACACTATTGGATGGAACAGAAGTGCCATAAAGTTCTCCAACACTACATCCAGTGGTTTTCTTTTTTTTTTTTTTTTTTTTTACATTATGCAGAATCTTTGCATTAGATTTTAGATTGGATTTCTCTTCCTTATTTTTCTGTATTTCTATTTTTCCAATGTCTCTGTCATTCTAAGCTCTACACATAGGTCTTTTCAATTAAAATTCTTGAAGGTTGATTATGTATTTCGAAATAAAAGTATTGGAACTGAAAGAGGCTAGTAATTTACACTTATGATAGCATGATGTGGTGGCTCCCATGTCAATCAACACAATGTCAGACTGAGGCAAGCATCCGCTGTTTATCAGAGAAGAGAGGAAGGCTAGCTAAATAAATAAGCTAAATATTAACACACTAAGTCTTTTAACATGCAATTTATTCCTTTAGATAACACTAGACATGTAGAAGGGAGGAGTATGCATTACTCTGTAAATCAGCGCAACTTGGCCTACGTTTTATTGTCCTTATCCCTGCTCATCCCATCACAGATAACACTATCAAATGGCAGTGTTTATGCAACATTTCTGCTGTGAAAAACCATCTCACGTGCAAATCAAAACAAGAACTACAAGAATTTGTGTCTATGCATTTTATTACCCTTCTTCAATTTCCCTGTAAGGAATAAGCAACCTGTTTGTTTGCTTCTCTCTCTTTGTTAAAGACAGCCTACTCCCTGGAGAAACCTATTTATTTGCTTTAAACATGTTTTTTCAGGCCTTTTAATAAAACAGATGTGGAGATCGGGGTTCGTGTAGGTGAAAAGTAGTGTCTGAAAGTGGCTTCAATAGTTTGTCAGCTGTAGTGCCTAGGAAGTTCAAGCTTAATCCACATTCAGAAAATGCAGAGGTGTCTATTTCTGTCTTCACACATACTGTCTGAATGAAAGGATACCACTAGGTCTGCCCGTGGGTCCACACTGTCCTCTATGGAGATCTAAAAATCTGTTATTTGGTGAAGGTTATGTGCTTACCTAAAAATACAAGAAAATAGCTAGAAAAAGGCCAAAAATAACTAAATCATTCACTAGGAAACAGTCTGCATTCTAAGGCAATTTTGGAAACAATTCTACAAGGCAAAAATAGGAAACATTCAAAAACTACCGTGGGAATTTTATCTTCACAAGACTCTAAATACCTGATACCTACAAGCAGTCTTTTTTTTTCTTTCTTTTTTTTTTTTCCTTAATCAGTTAAGAATAAATAGAGTCAGAAGAAATTAAAGCATATGTGCTTGCTCCAGCCTACATTTTATTTCCAGGCCTTGCAACTGCCTGATTTTGCCACTGATTTTTGCAGGCACAGTCAGATGGTAAATTCTTTTAATTAATAAAGCTAACAAACTAACAATATTGCTACAAAGTCAACAATGAAACAACAAATCATTTATGCACCTTTCTGTCAAACTTTTCCTGTAGATACATGTACATATTGCGTTGTCTATTTCTCTTTTTCTTCCCTAATTCTACATATATAAGCCAAGTACCTAAGTGTATATATATGAGACATCATTCTATGCCTAAACGTTTTACTTATTCATAGCCCAAATATCCTTTTTTTTTTTTTTAATTTGGCCTTGAAAGAACCTGTTAACAAGAATTATTTACATAACAGTGTTTGAATCTATAGATTGTCAGGGGGGTTGAGCTATATGGGCAAAAAATGTTGCAATTCTTTGACATTCTAAAACAGCTGGGAAGACTTTAACTAAAGCGTAAAAGAATATGCTTAAAACATAAAAAACCTCAACCCACATTTCTAACAGAGATGCAATCATGAAAAAGAATCTTGCTAAGTGATAAGAAGTGATAAGAATTTTTAATTTTTTTTTTAAATGCAGTTAGTACTGACAGTCATGTGAGAGCAGGATATACAAAGACTGGACCTAAAGTCCCACATAAAGGACCAACTGTACAACGGTTTCATGCCTTCAAGACCTTTTTCTTTTGATTAACTTGTCTTGACGTGGTATGAACACCACAAACATGAGAGAGATAAAAATTCATCCTTAAATGATATCTCAAGACCCTTTAAGAAAAAATGTTCAAAATGACAATTTAAGCTGTCTTATTAGAAATAATAATATTTTTAATGATTGTAAGTTAATATAAGTATAATATAAGTTATCGCCTTTAAAGGTCTGTCTTAATTAGGAAGGTTGCATCAAAATACATGAATTCATCTAAAAATGGATCATTATAGTAGTTCAAAACCATAATGTAGACATATTTAGATAAGATCTATTCACATTAATATAAATCTAGTTTTGAGTTGATATCCATTATTATGGTTTAAAAAATTGTTGCATCTCAGCTTAACAGTGATACCCAAATGCACGTGCATTATCCCCCACTGTAAACCTGAGGTAAAGTATGGACAATTAAAGTTCAGTGACAGAGGGGTTTTGCTCACATGTTTTACTTCACATTTGTTGTGCTAAGTGGATGGAGTTAATTCGTGGGCTCAGCAGACTTATAAGACCAGATCATATTCTGAGTCATTGTTCATTGAATTACTGGTTTAGTTCAATGTAGTTGTAGCAAAATTTAAACTGGTCTAAACAAGTCTACATTTGAGCTTATAGTAGCATAATTAGATGAGTACGTACATGGATGTACAGACCTTACAGATGGGCATTTAGACGTGTGTACACAGATATATGCTAGGTATGTGTGTATGTACACGCATGTTCCTCAAATTACCTTTTTTTTGCTTTGGGTTTTTGATTTGGTTTTTTTCATGGGGGGATGACAGGGCAGGGGCATGAAGACCCAGTTTCTAGAAGCACCAGTGTAAAACACAGGGTTAATTTCTACTTTGTATTTGCAAGTCAAAGTATAAAAGTCTAAACTCAGCATATTTCAAAGTATCAAAAGGCAAAAATATTCATGTTAAACGTATTGTTCTTAATGACTTCATTTTTTACACCAATATCACTGTTTTGTGAAATCCAAAACATGCTTAGCAATGAATGCTAGCATTCTTTGAAATTCCCAACCATTGTGTATCGCATGTTATTCTTTTTATAATATAAGACTAAAACCAAAGTTGTTCTCCACCTTTTTTTTACCTTGAGACTGCAAAATGAATGTAGTTCTAGCTTTGATTTGAGTAGAAAGTTAGTTGTACTTTCACATTGCTATGCATACAGACAAAATGCATCTTCTGTTTTAAAAATAATGAAAGAACTTTATTTTATTTTGACATCAGACTTGTAGCTAAATTTGACCTTCTGTCAAATTACCCTTTTTCAGAATGATATGTGAAATCTGATTGCAGGGATTTCCAAAACTTTCTTCATCACACTTTTTAGAAATGTGTTACAATTTACTGCAATTGGCTTGGGAAATTACTTTCAACAGTTTCACATAGTAGCATAAATATATTTACATACATTATATGATCATAGATCACTGACCACATATCTTCAATAAGAGTTAATTTTAAAATTTTCATTTGCAGGCCATCATGTGCAAACTCTTTGTGAGATTGTACTGAATATAGTTTGAAACTTCTAAAATATTTAAAATGTGTATTGTTTAGAATTTATGGAAGGTGTTAATGAGGGCTTCTGAAGTTTGAAGTAATTATTCTGTCTATAAATCATTCTTTTCCTTTTTGGCTGACTTCTTGTTGAGTTTATAACCCTCCAAAAGCCTTGTCAATTTACTTGTTTAAAAACACCACCACTAAACCTTCATAAATGGGAACTAATCAGATTAACATCTTTAATTGACAAAACTATCTCATTTTATGCAAGCAAAAGAATTAAAACATAAAACCAAATATAGATGTCCTAACAGCTCTTATGCAATAGATAACACAGGATATGGTTTCTTATAGGTTGTCTGGGGATTTCTTTTGTTTCCTAGTGCTACATTCTTTAAAGGAAAAATGTCCAGTATAACTGGATTTTCTGGCAGATACGTGGAAGAATGGAAAATGATAGCGTGTGCATTTGCTCCAGAATGTAAAACATTTCAAACAAGTCAAGTATTTTTCTTTGCTGCTAAGGTGTACTACACTAATTTTTAACTTGAAAATTCAGAAAGAGAAAATTTTACAACAGTACATCAGTAAAAATATACATAAGTAAACATACCCATACACGGATAGAGAGATTATGTATATACTTACATAAGATGGAAAAAGTTCCTCTTATTTTTAGTCATTAATTTTTTCTCAAGTACCATAGGCTTACTTTCACTACTTTCCATGCTAACCTGTCAGTATTAAGCATCATTAGGTTTTATTTACTCTTGCCTACAAAGTTTGATATCGCTGATAGCATATCATTCAGACATCAAATATATATCTATATAATACATGGCCTGAATGAACCCTTGCAAGAAAGGAAACCATCCAGCTGTAAAAATGCTAACATGAGCAACAATAAACTTAAGACCATAGATAACCTTTGAAGTGACATGGTTATTGCAAACGACTGCAAGACACTAAATCTTCTCTATGACCTCTGTGACCATTTCTCACTTGCAAAACCAAAACCCATCACATCACTTGCGTCATTATTCTGTAAACACAAATATGCATACAGCAACATTTTTACACCTGATGTTTAGATAAATATATATAAATATCTAGAGCCTTTCGTCACATGAGAGACCCAATCAGTCTTCATTTACATCCTTGCTGCTTCTTTGACTTCAGCAACTTCACAAGAGCACATGCAAAAGGCCTAAGTGAGTTGGCTTATGTGTGTACACATGTGCACAAATTCCGTGACAAAATTGTCCAAACACAGGTGTCTAAATTTTGTAAAAACAGTCTGATTTTTAGAGATCGAGATAACCCACAAATGTCACAGAGGTCCCAGCTACACTTCATTATACATATCCACACAGAATACTTTCACACTAATCACCAGTAACATGTACATAAAAACAATTACAGTATTACATACATTATAATTTTACACCACAAAGAGTTCTGAACTGAAGACTTCACAGTACTTTATTTTTAAAAATCAGTTAAAAATCACACATGGCACATGACTTAAGTAGCCTGAGACCATATAAAAACACAAAGACACTGAAAAAATCTAGTATGACTCAAAACAAAGTTTCTTTCCAAGGACTGTATCTGCACGGCTGTTGCTCCAAATTGCCAATTCTTGCTCTACTAAACAGTCCTGTTTAAACTTTACTTAAAAGTTATTACTTCAACCAACTCCAGTTGGAAGGACAGGCTTATCCCCTTAAAGAAATAAAATCTCACAAATGTGCAGTATTCTTACATTTTGTTACTTAGTCCTTTTGCAGTCTAAAATTAAATCCTCCTGAGTCATGTCAACCATTAATACAAAGAGATGTTTAAAAAATGTGAAAAGGAATGAGGGAGTAGTAATGGTAACATACAGTACCATGAGCTGCTTTGGCCTCCCAGCCAGGGGTGTACAGTTAACAGATCATTCCTGGCCATCAGCAGACAAGGAGGGGAAAAAACCTCCCCCCCTCATCCCGGGCCATGGGCTGGGGCAGCAGAGCAGGAGGGGGACGGGGGAGAGATCTGGCAGTTTACAGAAGGTAACCCAGCTCCCTCCCAGTGAATTCCTTTCCCTCCACCTCCCAACCTCTTTGCGTGTGTCTTGTCATATTTTCTTCAGCTGCTAATTGTCTGGACTGAGAGATTTTAAACAGCCGCAGCTTAGGAAAAGCGAAACCTGTCTAAGTGACTATTGCAGCCCGTAAGCTTTGTGCTGCCGGGTAAAATTTTCCAGGGGAAGTGCTCTTCTGATAGTTCTCGAGTCACTAAGTCACCCTCCCTCCTCCTTTCCCCACCACACACACTCCCCTTGAGGCCTGAATGCACTTGTGGCAATAAAACATTCATGCGACTTGGAATTTTAACACAATGCCATTTCCCTAGTTTAACCTGAAAGGAATGCACTAGTCACAACAGACTACATCATCCTGCCATTAAGCCCTGCCAAGGAACCGCTTTTTTGGCTGTGCTGGGCCAGCGTTGACGGGAAAGGAGTACACAGACCCACACACAGAGCACAGAGGGGCCACCTCTGCTTCCTCAGCCTTATCCAGCAACACCCAGCTCTTAACCATGACCCCTGGCCTGTGTCAGCACTGTGACAGCCCTGTGATGCATGTGTCACTTCAGGACTTCTGCAGAGTCACAACACTGAGCAGGCAACTCCTGCCTTTCACTGACTTGCTGCTCTGTCTCAACACGCACTTGATCATCTGCCAGAGGGTGGTTGTTCCCCCCCCACCTTCTTTTTCTACATTTTCCAGAGGTTTTTTTTTTTTAAACATATACACTATTGTTACTGTTAAATGTCTTCTGTTTAAATCCAAAGACCTTTCAGCAACTATATACCCTCCCCCATGCAAAGAAAAAAAAACAACAAAAAACCAAACCCAACCTTTCTAATTGCCAGTGGTAATTAGGTTATGATTCGTGGAAGAACAGTTTGGTTAGGGGACCAGTTAGTAAAGCTACCAGAACTTTGGTATTTTAGTGGTTTGGGGGGTTTTGGGGGGGTTT
>VZTG01005951.1:10251-77830 GCA_013397845.1 Melanocharis versteri
CATCCACCAGGTACTCCCCCCCCCCCAGGGGCCCGTGCCGGGCCGCGATCAGCAGCGGGGTGCTGCCGGCCCCGGGGCCGCCCCCGCCGCCGGGCCCCGCCGTCAGTGCCTCCAGCTCCTCCCGGCTGCGGCTGCCCAGCAGCTTCTGCAGCAGCTTCAGCTTCCCGTCGCGGGCCGCATTGTACACGGCCGTGCGCAGGTCCATGGCGCCAGCGGCCGCCTCCAGGCCATGGACCGGCGGCGGCGGCGCGGCCCCAGCGCGGCGCGGGGCGGNCTCTCCCCTCGGGGCATGCTGGGGAGTGTAGTCCCGTCGCCCCGCTGCGGGTACCGCCGCTAACGGGGCTTCACCGGCGCCGGGACTACGTTTCCCAGTGCGTCCCGCGCGGGCCAGGCGCTGTCTGGGTGTGTCTGTTACTCTCGGCGTGTGCTGGTTTCGTAGAGGTTTTATTTCTCTTAAATTCCCTGATGGTGTTGGACTTCGAAACACAGCGGCGACACAGCATTAATCTGACGTGGTTTAATTGCAGGTTTTATGAAATCCTAATGTCCTGAGGTGTAACGGAGCCACAGGGATCACGCAGCCCAGCCCGCGGCCCTGCACAGGTCTGGTGGTGCGTTTTAAAGTGCGAGTTTCCTGCTTTGGAGGTGGCAAAGCTTCGTCCCCACCAGCGAACGCAGATTTTTTCCCTCCAACTCCCTCCACAGGACATTATGCCCAGCTCGCTCCATCCCTGAGTGACAATACCTGCCCGGAGTGAGAGAAAACACTCAAGCAATAAATAGCTCAGCTTAGATGAGCAAAGCTTTACTCACCGGAGCCTATTTTTAGGGCATAAATTGAGTTTAAGTGTCCCTAATCTTTATACAGAGAACTGGCATAGGGTTTCTCCGATTGTATTTTATTTGTAGTGGGTTTTTCCTACCCAAGGAAATAAGCTTAGTCTCATTATTTGCATTATTATTATTCTGTCTGTCATGATTATTATTCAGTCCATCCACCCGGTTTAGGTCTTGTCTGGAATTATGGTGGATTATCCCACTGATGCCTGTTGCCTTCACACAGAATATCACTTTTGTTGCTAAGAAACTGCTTTTGCATAACAGTCAGCAGGAGCCCAATTTTCACTTCAGCAGCTTCTGAAAGTCCCCGGGAGCAGCAGCTGCTCCTGGAGCCAGAGTGTCCGTGGCAGAATTCCCTCACGAGGTCTGTGCCCGGGGATTGTTCCCTGTGAGGGTGGGATGGAATTCCCAGGGAAGCTGTGGCTGCCCCTGGATCCCGGGCAGTGTCCCAGGCCAGGCCGGACGGGGTTTGGAGCAGCCTGGGACAGTGGAAGATGTCCCTGCCATGGCAGGGGTGGCACTGGACGGGTTTTGAGGTCCTTCCAACCCAAAACTTTCTGGAATTCTGTGACACAGCAACTTTGTGTTTGAGAAGAAAAGGGGCGAAGGTCCCTTGGGCATCTCCAGGATGCTGTGCAAGGGCAGCTCCATGCACGTCAGGACAGGAGGAATCGGGGAATCCCTGAGGCTGGAAAAGCCCTCCAGGATCACCAAGTCCAACCTCTCTCTCAGGACTGTGGGAACACACTACTCTGGGCACAAGTTCATCATGTTTTCACCCAGAAAAAGCCCCACGAGTTCCATTTGGACACTGTGAACCCTCTGGGTGCGTCTGGGCATTCCCAGGCTGTGAATATCCAGCCTGGGAGTGCCGCGTCCCTGTCCCTGTCCCCTCTGTGAACACCCCGAGCAAACCCCCAGCCCCCAGGCTGTTTGTGCTGCAGGTCAAGGCACAGACACGGTGACATTTCCTCTCCCCGCTGGCTCTCGTGTTGCCATGGTGACCAGATGCACTCGCTCTTTTATCTGAAGTATCTATTAACCAAAGCTTCCTATTAATTTCCCCTCCATAGAATCCATTAGGAATTCACCAGAACACCACACAGGCTTTTTAGGTCCCAAATCCACCTCAGAACCTGCCCCCCGTTCCTGGGTGGGCTCAGAGACATCGTGGGGTAAAGAGCAGCTGATGGAAATGGGTTTTCCATTAATAAGAAATTTCTCAGTAATGAGGGAATAAAGAGCAGGAGGAGAAGCGTCACAGCAGCCTCTCCCTGCGGATCCCTGGATGTGGAATGTGCTGGAGCCTCAGGACCTCAACCCCAACCTTCCACAGTCCAGGGCTCCAAGCCCCAGTGTCCAGCCTGGCCTGGGACACTGCCAGGGATCCAGGGGCAGCCACAGCTGCTCTGGGCACCCTGTGCCAGGGCCTGCCCACGCTCACAGGGAGGAATTCCTTCCCAATGTCCCATCCATCCCTGCCCTGTGGCAGTGGGAAGCCATTCCCTGTGTCCTGTCCCTCCTCCCTTGTCCCCAGTCCCTCTCCACCCCTCTTTAGGCCCTGGAAGGGGCTCTGAGCTCTCCCTGGAGCTTCTCCAGGTGAACACCCCCCGCTCTCCCAGCCTGTCCCGAAGTTGGAGCCTCTTTCCTGGACAGCTCCGGCTTGCACTGACACAAGAGTTGGGCACAAAGGATCTGTGCCATCCCTCTGAGGGTGTCAGGGACGTGTGGCTGCTCCCGGGTCCTCCCGCTGAGCTCCAGCTGCTGCTGCTGCTCCTCCCGGGAGCTGCCGGGATCCTCCCCGTGCCAGCAGCGGCTCAGGAGCGTGGGTGAATCCCAACATCTGGGGCAGAAATGAGGGGCTCACACCCCCCACATCCCTCCCCTACAGACCGCGGTCCCCCCAGGGGACACCGGTGTAGGGTTTTTGGGATAACACAGAAAAAGCGCCAGCCACAGTTCTGGGAATAAGAGGGGAGTTAAATCCCCATGGGAGGAAGAGCAGATAAAAGATGAGACGTTGTGACAGGGCTGCCAGGCTGCGTGGCAGGAGGGTTAATTTTTTGCGAAACTGCCATTTCATATTCCCTTTCAGACAAGCTGAATTACACGGTGCTGGCTGCTGCAGGAGGAGCATAATTTCCTTCACAGTAGTAATGACAGGGTACTTAAAGAGCAAGTGAATGGATGGCTGAAGTACTGGGCAGAGACTTCAGAAATCCAGGCTGAGCCCTCACCTTTACAGGAGGCTCCTTTGGTGACCTTGGGCCAGTCATTTAATCTTCCTGTGTCTCAATTCCCTGCCAATAACACAGGAATAATAACTGTTCTCTGTCTGCCTGGCTTATTTAGGCTGCAAACTCGGAATTTACAGCTCGTGTTTGCTCTGCTTGGAAGCCAAAGAGCTTCAATCCACGCTGAGGTGTCTGGGACAACCACGATGTACAATGTGGAGAATAACAAAGGGCTGGGATGGGTGGTTTGGAACATCCTCAGTGTGAAAGGCTCGAGAATTCCTAATCCACTGCTCCCCATCTCTTCCCTCAAAATGTGGAGAAGTTTGGAGCTGTGCTAAGAGTTCCAAAAGCATCAAAATAATTTAGGAGCAGAGTCCACACTGATTTATTGAATCTCTGAGTTCCTTCTGAAGCAGTGAGTGGGTAATTTAGAAACCTGCAGAATTTCCTTTGTGCTCAGTCAGGACTGCAGCAGCTCCTCAGGTTTTTCAGTGTAAATTGAGGTTTGCAGGTTTCTGTGTACCCAGGTTTTATCCATCTCCAGCTTTCAGCGGTTTGTGTGATTTCCTGAAGCCGGGGAAGATGGGTCCCTGCTCCCAGAGCCAGTGAACACCAGATTGTCTCTACAGTTAAGCAATTTGCTGTACAAAGGGAACAATTCTAAAAATAGGGAGAAATGGCACTCTGACATTAGCAGGAACGATGACCCAATCCCTACCTTGCTGCAGGGCCTTTGTCCTGTAACTGCCTCCATCAGCAGGGCTCTGATGACATTATTTTCTGTGCTTATGTGGGGCACGGGGCCGAGGGTACCTGGGAGGGAGGATTTTGATCAGCCTGCGGAGGATGAACACGCTGGGGAGGCTGCTGGGGGAACACTAAATCAAAGTTTCATTTACATCAGACGCCAGCCTGGCCATTGCAGCATTAATGGCTGCTCTGCTGCCCTCGGAATTTGGTGTGGATTTAATCTGTCAGTGGGGAAGTAAAAGACAGGGGGAGAGAGAGTCGTTGTGGTTTATGAAACCTGGATCTTTTCTTTCAGGCATCATCAAATGACAGCGATTTGTACAGGTTGAAAACTCTTCTGGCAACAGATTTATGGCTGCCCCTGGATCCCTGGAAGTGCCCAAGGCCAGGTTGGATGGGGCTTGGAGCAGCCTGGGACAGTGGAAGGTGTCCCTGCCCATGGCAGGGGTGGCACTGGGAGAGCTTTAAGGTCCCTTCCAACCCAAACCATTCTGTGATTCCTAAGTCATATCTCCTACAGTACCAGTGATGTGGGCAATGCTGAGCCTGGTAAGTTTAAAAAAAAAAAAAAAAAGTGAAAGAGAAAAGTGCTCGACAGCACGAACAACCCAAATTATAAAAGATATTTCAGTGCTTTTACCACTGGCCTTGGCAGGATCCAGGAGTTTCATTTTCACACCTAAATACCTTTGAGAATGGAGGCTCTGAGTGGTGTCGAAAATTTGTTCTTTTTCTATTTTAAAGCCCTGTTGGAAGCAAAGGGCTCAACCCTCCAAACACCCCCTGCCAGGCATCGAGGTCCCAGCGATGTCCGAGTGCCCTGACCCTGCTCTGGTGTGTTTGGGGCGGGTTCCTTGTGTCCTGTGCTGCTTTCAGCTGGGGCAGAGTGAATTTTCCTTCTCAGGGGCTGGTCTGGGGCTGTGTTTGGGTTTGTGCTGAGCACAGGGCTGATAACTCAGAGATGGTTTTGTCCTTGCTGAGCTCACTCTGAGCCAAGGCCTTTCCTGCCCTTGTCTGGCCATGCTGGGGAGGGGCTGGGGGTGCCTGGGACTGACCCCAGGGATGTTCCAGACCACAGGACATCATGCTCAGGGTATAAATGGGGCCAAAGAAGGAACTGGGGGACATTTGGACTGAGGAGCAGAATAAGCCATGACAGGAGCTGCAGCACCCCAAAACACTCGCACAGCCGGGCCGTGGCAGCCTGGGCTGTATGGCAGGCTATGATTTGTTGTCACCTTTACAAACACAACAACAAAATCACTAGTCTTCCACACAGAGCCAGGCCAGGAGAGCAGGGCTTCCTCTTCAGGCACGTCTTCTCCTGGCATCCTTCCTCAGTGCTCATCCTGTAATCCTTGTTCCTGTCTCTCCTCCAGGGGTGGATGCTGCCCTTTGCAGCGTTCCTCCAGAGACCACATCAAATCTCCCTGTAATCATCTCTCCAATTTGTGGCTGTTCCCGTGAGTTTCTGCTCCATTTTCTCACTCCGGAGACTCTACAGGGACATCAGGGCTCAGCAGGGGCTCCTCTTGCCTTACCCTGTGATAAACTTCTCCAGGAGTGCTCTGTCAACCTGTCTGTCTCCCAGTTGTGTTTGAGTCTGACTAAAATAAGCAAATGCAATATGTGCTGGGGAAAGCGGGAGAAAAAAACTCTGCTAAGAGAAAGATAATGATGGTGCCGAGTTTCCTGGAATCCTGCTGAGCGGCTGATTTAAGCAAGGAAAACAAACCCCTTTTGCTGTTTCCTTTCTCTGGATTTGTTGATGAGCAGCCTTTGGTTCAGGTCCAGCTTTCCTTTCACTGCCCAGCTGCCTCTGTTAATACCTCACGTGGATGAGGTGTGGAAGGACAGCGCTGGCTCATGCCCATGGAAAGGATCTGACTTTATTCCTTGTCCAGTAGAACTTTACTCATCTCAGCCACTGAAATCAGGCAGGGAATGGCCTCTTCCCATCTTCACCCAGCCTATTGTGGGTACTTTTGTAAGCCCGTGGGGAAAAAAGGGAAAGAAATAAAACCATTCCTCAGCAGCCTTGGCTGCTCCTTCCTTGGGAGGATGAAGAGTGTGCAGCAACAGGAGAGGGTTTGGGTTTGCTGCTGCTGGCTGGGGCTGGGCCCTGGGGGAGCTCATGGGGGGCAGTCCTATCCCTCCCTCCCTCTCCTTTTTTATAACATATGTGCTTTCTATGGACACTTTATTCAAACTCCAGATGGGTGTTTCAGTCTGGGGATTTGTGCTGCTCCGAGATAACAGCCCTTTGTGCTGGCCTAGGTAGCAGGAGTGTTTGTGATAGCTGGGCTGATACCAGGAGATGTCCAGGTGGTCTTATTTAACAGGGAGCATTAGTGATACTGCCATTGTCCAGGAAATCAGATAAAAACGGGCCCAGGTGTTACCCAACACCGTCTTTGTGTAAGGACAGAGCCAGCTGCTGAACACGGGGGGATGTGTTCTTGTACAAAACTGCTGTCAACCCAAACCTCCCTGGTAAAATTTAACCACGAGTTGGACTTGGGTGATGCTTGTGAGTCCCTTACAGCTCAGGATATTCTGTCATTCTAATCTGAGCATCAGGTGGAACAGCAGAGAGTGTGCAGTGAGAATATCTGGGGAGTGAGACAATATTTAGAAATAGAAATTCAGGACAATTCAGTCTTCGGCCCAAGATAATTGGGAGACGGGATGAATTGTAAAGAAGAATGAATCTGAGAGAGAAGACAGTTTGGGAAGTGCTTAGCTGGACCGGAATTCCAGGTGACAAGGACACTTTTCAGTCCTTGTTCTGGGACACAGCTCCACGAGGGGATTTACCACAACTCATTTCTAGACAGTCACGTCAAAATCAAGACAGGAGAAGTGTGAGCGAGAGCTCCTCTCTTGGTTTCACACCCAGACATTCCCTGTTCAGAGCGAGGTGTTTAGTAGGAAACATAAATTGCAGGCTCGGAGGCGTGTGAGGTTTTTGTCTAGACTGTCTCCGTGGGGCCGTATTTCTCCGTGTGATATTTGTCAGGAAGGGATCTGCCACTTCTGGTTTGTCCCAGAGATTTCAGGGACGTGGCTCCTTGTACTGGTGGCAGCTGGACCTGCCCCCCCTCCCTGCCACTGGGAGGCTCCTCGGTAATTGTTTCTATGGATGGGAGCTAAACTTAGCTCCAGAACACGGGGAAAAAGCCTGTCTGGAAGGAGTGGGGACTCTTGGCCTCCAGCTATCTCCAGCCAGGCTCATCACAGAGAGATCCCCAGCTGCACTTCCAGGCTGTAAATTAAACAAACAGTATTTCCTCTACACCAGACCACAGGGAGGGCAGCGAGAACAATGTGGCCTTATTGCTGTTATTTCCTTTGGTTTCAATCTCTGTCCTCTGCCCCCCACCTCCTCCCCAGCCCCATGTCTCCCACTTTACCCGATTTGTCATTTATTACCGTGCTTTAAAGAGAGGCAGGGGGAAAAATGCTCAGTGCAAATTATATTTTGAGCTGTTGTGCTTTGCCTCTTTGGCGGATAATAAATCTCTCTGGCAATGCTCCTCTGTATAGGATTTGTCATTAAATGCAATTAAACAAACCCTGCAGGTGTCCATGATCAGGCCTGCAGCAGCCCATTCACAACTGCAATGTTATTATCAGCCTGACAACAAAACACCAGATATTTCCTGAGCTCCTCTGATCGATGAGCTTGCCTGACTTGGAACTGGAGGGAGGAGAGAAGGGGGACCAGAGCGGTTCAAATGCTCTTTAGACTTATTGATGGAAAAGTCAAAAAGCTGCTCAGCAATCAGAGGGAAGGTGGAGACAGAAAGGGGCTGAGGGACAGGAGGGCTAAAAGAGAAAAATGAGAGAGGAGTGTTTGGGAGTCAAAAGGCAGAAACAAGGCGAGTTATCACATGGTGCCCTTCCACCCAGTGAGTTGAGTTGGTTAATGCACAAGACTGGAGTTCAAGAGACTTGGAAGGTAGTCTAGGGATGATTCTTGGGCAGTTGGGCTTTCAGTGTTGTCACGTAGCCTCCCTGCCCAGTCAGCACAACAATTCCTCTCACCCTGGGACAGGACGTGACTGGCAGGTTATTCTGTTGTCCAGGGATGTCCATCTGTCTGTCTCCACAAACTGTAGCCAAATGGTTGGATCAGACACCCAACTAATTTCAAATCCCACCTGGAACAGTCAATGGAATTGGACAGAGCTTGGAGCAGTCTGGGACAGTGGAAGGTGTCCCTTCCCATGGCAAGGGTAGAACTGGATGAGCTTTATGGTCCTTCCAGCCCAAACCATTCGGGATTCTGTGACTCTCTGAGTGCAAGTTCTTCGCTATCCTCTCTCACACTGAAGCGTGTTCTGGCACAGCTTTGGGAAGCTGCAGAGGTGCTGCTGACAGGACTTGTCCAAAGCAGATGCAACAACATTCACACCAGAATTGTTGTGTGCTCTGACAATCAGGAACAGGAAAAAATTTCCTGTGGTTTCTGCCAGCCATCCCAGGCAGCCTGTGGAGTGTGAAGGTCAGGGATTCACAGGGGACTGGCTGCCATCAAGTCCAGTGAGAGAGAAAAATTTGCCAATGCTGGTGGAATTCTTCTGCCTGACTCGTTTGCTCAGCTCAGCCTCGGGGCGCTCTCGGGATGAACCTCTGTCCCCTCCTGTTCTCACCCCAGGAATCCTGGTTCAGCCCCATTGATTCTGGGGCACACACGGAATTGCAGTGACAAGGGACAAAGCTCACGTTACTGTTCTAGTGCCACCTAAACCAACGGATTTTGGGGTTGGATAAAGAGAGTCAAGGGTATCGGTAGTGCCTGAGTAGAGTGTAAGGGGAGATTATTTACTCCTACAATAAAAAGCTTTTGCAGGGGTCTTTGACTAATCTGTAGGGCAAACAACCTGGGACCCTGTTTGCTGCCATCTGAGGTAACACTGGGATTGTGACAGAAGGAACCAGGAATTCTGTGATCAAGCCATGGGTCTCAGAATGAAAATTTCCCTGGAGCGTGCACCTAGATCACTCTGCAGCACTGGTCTCTGGCTCTCTGGGCCTTGTAAAAATCCATTAATAGAATTTATGGATAAGTCTATTTTGCATGGTCTCTCCTACAGACCGTGGGGACATCTGAGGTGACACTGGGTCAGAACACCTGGGAGCCGTGGATGTGGGCAAACCCAGCATCTTTACTGGAACAGGCATTGCCCCATCCATTCCCTTCCATCTCCCTCTGTTCCTGCCTGGATTCTGCTCTCGGCCCCATCTGCCAGAATCCCCAAACGCCTGTGATTCCCTCCCGCGGCGCTGTGAGGTTTGCAGGGGGCTGAGGCTGTCACACAGCGACCTGCTCCCTCCTGGGGCAGAGGGACAAGAGCCGGCACGTCCCAGGGCCAGCCGAGGAGCCGGGGGCTGCTAATGAGCGTCCCTGGGACAGGGCTGCAGCGTTGTCAGTGAGCTGGGGCTGCTGAGAGTCCTCACGGACCGTGCAGGAGCTGCGGATTTGCGCCGGGAGCAGCGGAGCCGGGGCTCGGGCTGGTGGGGAAACCCCCCGGAGTTTCCATCAGTGGCTGCGAGAGCGGGGAGGGAGCAAATCAAGGGCAGGATGGAAATGCACAACTGATTGGATCGACTTCAACAAACCAACAAACACTTTTTTCCCCCCCTTCTTTCCACTTCTCCTCCCCACCTCCAGCAGCTCCTCTCTCCGCGCTGCTCATCTGCCTTTGTGCACCTCTTACCCGCACTCTCCTCTCTAAACAGGTGCAGTTGCCACTCAATAGACTTTAATTACCACTTCAAGGGCTCTCACCGGGGTCTGCGGGAGGGTGGAGATGAATTTTCCCGAGGATTATGCGTGTGGCTGAGTTCTCTTCAGTCAGATGGTGATATTGCTGCCAGCCAGGATCCTTCGAGAGATCGGTTCTTCGGTTCTCTCTGCTTGTGTTAACAAAAAGGAAAACTGCTGCTGAAGGGAAAAAAACAACCCAGCCATTACCTGGATTAATTAGCAGGACAGCAAATGGGTCTGGAGAAAAACATTACAGAAAATTTACAGCCCAGGAGTCTCAGCTGGGCTTCCAAACTATTATTCCTCGCAAATCAGAAGTGGAGAGCTCAGCATCTCGGAAGATTTCTGTGGGAGACTGGGCTCTAAAAATACAAGTTGTTTTTAACCACTTTACCTTTTTTTTGCTCCGTGCTCTTCCCATCACGGCTCACTGGAGAGACGTGCTGTTAATGCATCCTGCTGGGACCCTGGGGATTCCTCCCAGGGAACGTGTGGGTTCATTCCCGGCTTCAGCACAGTTTGCCTGTGATGGAGGAATTATTCCCAATGTTTAACTAGTAACATAACATTATTTTTATTATTAAGATCCTCTTCAAAAGGCACTCCTGGAGAATGCAGAGCAGCTTATGCCTGTCGGAGCTGCCTGGAATTGTTTGCCCAGGATGTGAGTGTGCACTGGTGGAGATGCACACAGAAATTTGGATATGTGCTCCTCTGTGCTGATACATGCAGAGAGGAGCTGGGAATATAACAGGATCTTTTGGGACAAGGGAGATTTCCAAACATTTTTAAAATAATTTCTTTCACTCAACATTAACATTTCTAATTTTTTTCATAAAATGAAATTCAGGAAGGAGATTTTTATAGCAAATTAAGCAACATTTTGTTCTGCCACAATTAAGTTTCTTTTCCTAAACAAGAAATTCAGCAAACTGGGGAAATACTGCAGCCAAATGTGCTTTTGCAGATGTGTTTTCCATGAAACGTTTTGCCTAGCTCCAAAACAGCTGGGTATGTGCGACATCTGGGCTTCTGTTTGGCTTCTGTCCTGGTCTGGTGCCGGCAGCAGAGTCCGTGTGGGCTCTGCTCTCCCAATGCACCCGGGGTAGCTGGGGCTGAGCTCATCCCCCTGAGCCAGCCGGTGTTCCTGGTGGGGTCCATGCTCCTCTCACCCCTCAGGCATTATCTCAAGCAATGAGACTCTGGCTGAGGTTCCCACCTGCAGTCCTGCCTTGCACCCCTCATGTCCCTCCAGCTCCATCTGCCCCCACGCTGGGATTGTGTTGGAGCCTGCAGCACAGCGACAGAAGAGAGGAAGGGAGGAAGAGAGGAAGGGAGGAAGGAAAGAAGGAAGGAAGAAAGGAAGGAAGGAAGGACAACACTGATGGAGTTGTTGATGGTTGGACTCGATGACCCAAACTCAACGGCTCTGTGCAATACTCTGGAGAAGGAGCAGAGTGACTGTAACACACATCAGCCCTGAGGCATCGCCTCTGTCCCTGGGAATGTTCTGTTCCTCCTTGCTCAGGCTCGGGATGGAGCTGTGCCCTGATGAGTGAGGAGGTGGAAGACAGGGCCTGAGATGGGAAAAGGAAGAGGTGTCTGTGAGAGACTTCTCCCTGTGCAAGCACCACAGGTCTGTATCTCTGTCTCTGGGTTTCCTCCTCACTCGGGGCATCCATTCCCCTCTTCCTCCTGTACTTCTCCACCTGCACTCCCTTCCTCTCCTACTCCTGCCCTCCTGACATTCCCACTCTCATTTCTCAGGTTCTCTCCTTCTCATGTAACTCATTCTTTCAGCTTCCATGATTTAAAATCCTTCTGCCTTCATCACCTCTTCCTCCCATCCTTCCTCTCGTTGTGCATTTTGATTTCCAGACCCATCTACCAAATGTTTTCCTGACATTTCTGCGGGACTGGGATGAACATTGATCACAGCCATCTCAAGCCCATCTCTCCTTTTTCCCAAAGAGCCGATGAAAATGTCACCCATGAGATAATCATCATGTTGCTTACATCCCTTAATTGCTCTCAAAGTACACGTCGAGGCTTCAGAGCCTCTTTGAAAGGCAGGTTCTGGCCTTTGGCACATTATTGACAGGCTGTTGATAGGCCCCTTTGTTGAGGAGCAATTTTGTCCTTTTTCCTGTACAATTTTTGGGTTTTTTTTTAAAGACAGCCCTTTCAGAGAGAGTAGATTTTTAAAATAGAGCTGAGCTTTGAATGAACAGGCATCGGAGTTATTCCCGAGGAGCAGTGGCACACGTGGGAGAGGAGAGCTACCAGCACACTTCGTGCAGGACTCTCCACAGGAAATCAAACTGAGATGACAAACAGCTTCATCCTTGTTGCTTTTTAGCCCTTCCCCTCTCAGACCTGATAATTGGATGTTTATTTGCAGTATATTACTAAAGCATTGGATGTCTTGTGTGTTCCAGTGCATTGTTCCATAGTAAACAGGAGAAGGTTGACACTTGAGCTGTGCAGTGACTCATTTGTATCTATTAATGCTAATTCTTAGGGGTTTTTAATACCTGCTGATAAAAGTGGACTGAGATTTCCTCATCACAACAGCCCCTCCTGGTCTCAAGAGCTTTGCAGGTCTGGGGCAGGGACAGAGCAGAACCAGGCACACAGACAAAGCCTCCATCGGCAGTGCGGAGCCTGTGGCTCGTACCTGAGCAATTCCCACCTCAGCTGCTGATTCCCGCAGGACACACAGGCTTTCAAGTCACCTCTTTAACAAAGATTTATTTTAATGTGCCCCTGATGTGAGCCAGGCTCCCACTGGGGCAGATGCTGCAGGTTCCTCTCAAGGTAACCCCACCACAGCCTCTGGCACAGCCGAGCTCCACGCTCCAAGACAACTTCCAACACAACCCTGAGCAAAATCCCCAGGCTCTTCGCAACTCAGCTCCAACCCTGAGAGAAATTAAATTCTTTCCTTTCTGAAACAACGTCCCTTGGAATGATTTTGCCCTTAATGAGCCCTGACTGGGCTGCTGTGTCCCGGAGCCACTGGTGTGCATGTTAACGAGGAGCTCTCTCCGTGTGGAAGTGTGGAGATGGCTGGCCCTGTAATGGGAGTCTGTTCAGCATCCTAAGTCCCGCATTAGGCTGTGCCTGTAGGAACCCTGGGATGTTCCACGGAGACTGCCTCAAGGTAATCATCTCTCCCAGCCTCCTGGCTGTCCCTAACCCAGTGCTCAGCTTGCAGCTATTCCAGGAACTGCTGCAGACATGATAAAGTTTAGCCCCTAATGCATTCACCAGAAACAAGGTGGGGAAAGTGCCCGTTGATTTGGGATGAAAAGGAAAAAGGCAAAGGGCTGTGATTTCCAGAGAAACCTCCGTCTCACTGGGATTTGCGTCTTGAACCCTGTGAGGGACTGGAAGCCCTGGAATTTCATTGTTTTCTCTGAGCGGGTTCAAATCATGAGCGATACTCGAAAAACATCATCTGCCTCAAATTTGTCTTTGAGTCCTGCTTGATTCAAATGATGCATCCCAGTACTTCCCATCCCAGAAACCAATTTCACACATCACATCCACTTAAATACACATTGTACGTCATAGATATTTATACATATATACACACACATTTAGATCACCGTGTTACACGGAATGAGTCCATTCTTTAAAAATGCTAGCAAAGGAGTTCTTCCAAACCCATTCCCTCATCGACAGGCCAGCAGAAAGACATAACACCTCTCTTCTAGAAAAATTTATCAGCTCATTTATTTTTTAAAGTTGTGAACTCATTAGCTGGCAATTAATGTTCCACCCACCTGTGCAGCCCCTCGTGAGGTCACGTAAAACCTGCCCAGAGATCCAAGCCCACCTTCGTCAGCACAGGGTGAGAACTGCTGAGATAAAATGTTGTCTGAATTAGATGGGGAGGATTAGAAAGGTGATAAAAGCTAAGCCAGGAGAAAATCAGACGATAAATAGGCCTGGCAAGATAGATGGATAATCTTCCTCCCAGGCCAAACCTGACAGGATAATCACCTTTTTCTGTTCTCTGGTTCCATTTGCTCTCAGATCACCAGAGCTTTACAGATATCACTGAATCTGGTTTTCTGGTACTCTGGAAATGGGGATCACAAGGTCTGTCTTTATGGACAAGGGATCTGAGGTGCCTCATTTAGGAATGGCTTTAGGTTTCAGATTAGGATTGCAAAAATCAGTCAAACCGTTGCCTTTTCTTGGTCTGTTTCTCATCTCTCGCTGTGCCTCAGGCAGGGCCGAGGAGGAGCTGGTCAAACCAGAGCTGCAGCCACCTTTTCCCAGCTGAGCCAGAGTGGGAGTCAGTCCTGTCCTCTCCCGAGGGTGTCCCTGTCACCAGCTGCTGTCACCAGAGCCAGGCGCCGTGCAAGGGCACAGCTCTGCTGCTGCTCCCTGATCCTGGTGGGATCTGGATTCAGCCGTGCACCTGGCCATGGGATCAGGGGAATTGTCCTCCCGTCCCCTCTGTCCCCTCTGCTTTCAGGGTACAGATTATCTCTGAGCAGATCTAAACAGCCCATTGGAGCAAGTGAAAATTCTTCAGACATTCCGAGCTCTTTCCCAGTTGGGAAAGGGTTTGTCTGAACTGGCCTTTGCTCTCCTGGCTCCTGAGAAATTCCCATTGCTCCTGATCCATGCAAGGTCCAAGCCTGCAAAGCACCGCTCTTGTCTGGAGCCTTTGCCCTCCAGGGGACTCCTTGTCTGAGGGCAGGAACCAAGGAAAGTTTTCCATCTCTTCGGGCATTGATTTCTCCATGAACAATCGACTGGCAACACGGAGCAATGGAATATTTGATTAGTCAGAATTACAGACCACAACATTAATAATTTTGTGAGCTGAACTGAAAAGATTTGCGCTTGTTCTCACTGGGAACGGTGCAATTTTCTTCTTTCTAAGAGAAACTTTGCTCTAATGGCCGGGTGCATTGTCATCCCACGGAAGCGGGTACTGACTCTTGCCTCTGATCTGGGGGGGCTTGAATCCATACAATTTTCACCTGGGCTGGAATCTTGTAGGTGGACTGTTCATCATGGCTCTGGATTTTCAAAAGAAGTTAGCAATTTTGGATACCTTATATTTGTGTTTGAGACACTCTGAAACAGACGGATTACAAGAGGCAGGTGCTTAGAAGTCCCTGAAAATCAGGATTAATTGGAATATGTCATGCTGGGCACCTGAAAACACTGAAATGCTTTGGAAAATCACAGGGGAGGGAGTTGTGTTTCTGAACATGACTTGGGAAGAATGTACAGCCTTAAGTAACACAGGATAAAGAGAAGGTCTTTGCATAACATTATGGAAACATCCTTTAATCCTCAGTGCAGCCAAGTGCTTGACTTTGGTTTGATTCCTGAGGGAGTTCAGTGCTGAAGTTTGTGCAAGTGCATTTGTATTCTCCTGAAGTGGGGCCTGATATTGTGTAAGTTACTGTAGGTTTATGAAAAATTCTGAGTCTCCAAGTTAAAATAAATCAAAAGGCAAAGTTCTCTCCTTGAGGACACGCAGGGTTTGCTGGCTTGCTGCAGGTCCATGTGTTCACCTGCAGAGCCACAGGCTGTGCCATGAAATATCTTTTCTTTGCCCTTCCTAAACCCCTGAGCCAGAGCCCTAGCATCGGCGTCTTTAAGTGCTGAACACACACGGAACACAATTTCCATGTCCCAAGGAGCTTTAGGGTCCCTTCCAACCCAGACCATTCTGTGATTCCATGATTTGGGTAAGCAGGAAAACCAAATCCTTTGCGCAGACTTCCCTGAGATCTCAGGCTGGCCCTGAACTGTGGCCTGAACCCTGCAGGAGTGGGGTGGGTGCAGGCTGGGGCACGCGTGTGTGCCCACTGCCCCGTGCAGGGCCGGGTGTGCCCCAGGGCAGGGCTGGGCTCTGAGAGAGGCTGCAGGTGAACCCGCCTCAGGTGTCTGGGGCAGAACAAATCCCTGCCGAAGGCACAACAACCTCGGCCTGTTTACCCAGGCTCAAAAGCTGTCGCAGGTCTTGCGTCTGAAATCCACTCTCTTTTTCCTGCCGAGATTCCCAAGCACCTCCCAGTCTCCCAGCTACTACCAGATGCCACGATTGCAGTGGAGTGGCAGCGACACACAGACAAATATTTGTGCAAGGCACACAGAGCCTGGAGCCTGGAACATTGTCTGTGTGGTGGGAGGGGGAGAGGGCAAGGAGGATCCTGCCTTTAACAGGATTTATTTCTATTGAATTCTAAACAACAAAAATCTGGGTGTCTGTAGGGTGTTTATTTCTAGCAAAACTTCAAATATTTCCTTCCAGCAGCTGACGTGGGACCCTCCTGCAAGATTGATTTCCAGTTTACTCATTTTGAAGAATACTTAAAGGGTCAGGAATTAAATTGAATTAAGTTCAGACCTTACCCTGAGTCTCCTGTTCTTCAGAGACCTCTGGGTTGGATCCATCTATGAGATCTACAGAAAATTGCCAGTAAAAAAAAAAAAAAAGTGACAAAATATGCCCTGAACAAATGGAAATGAAACTTTGATTAAGCAAGACTGCACAATACAAAATTTAGTTAGCTTTGAGGATATGATATCATCTGTCCTACTATTTTTTATATTAAATGTGAAATCTGATTAGGCAATTTCCCAGAATGCGGCGATAAACCCATAAAAGCAGGAATAGGTATTTGGTGCAATATAATTTTCTGAGTTCTTCTGCATGGCTTTTTGGGGCAGGAGGTAAAGAACGTGGAGGGGGGGGGTTTCCCTTATTTTACAGCTGAACTTCAAAGGGAAAAGCCTGATATTGGTGCTGGCAGAAGTAAGGCAGTGCCCAGACTGAACCTCAGCAGTTGTTGCATTCAGGACAGATCAGAGTCACCATGTGCACACAGAACTGATGGGAGATGTTCAAAGATTTACAGAGCGATAACAAAGATAACTCTCCACTCCAATTCCATAGGGAAACATTTCCACCCTTACTTTGTTCAATGTCTATAAAATATGTCTGAAGGCTGTAGGAATATTCAAGGCCTGAAAGGAAATAACTTTCTTTTCAAGCGTTTTTCTTCTTTTTCTCCAAAATATTTAATTCTGAAATAACAAATACGAGTTTCCATAAAATGGAGAAGAGCTTGTTTGCTTTTCCTCTCAGAGACCAACATCACTCAGGAAAAATACAAGTGTGAGGACAGGAGATGTGGCCAGGCTGAGCCCGGATTAAATCACCTTCTTGAGCCTCTCTTCAGCAAATTGTTTAAACACATATTTAGCAGAGCTGGGGGAGAATTTCCAATGAACAGGGATTCATTCAGGGAATATCTCAGCTTCCAAAAATGGAGATAAAACAAATGCAGCAAGTCACTTCAGCTGGCAATAGCTCTGTGAAATGCTTAATTTCCAAAGTACTCAAACACTTTAACATTTTATCTTTTTTATTTTCTATATTAGATCCTTGGTTTAATAATCTAAAGAGGAAAAAATGTTTAATTTCAGCTTGAGCCAGAGATAAATACTTCATTGTTTTAATTTTGCAAAAATTAAAAACAAAAACCAGCCACTTTGTTTAATTTGATCACACTCAATTTTTAATTTTTTTTCTCTGGAAGGGAGCATTTTGGGGAAAAAAATCCACTCTGATTTAGCCACTGAGCACTTCAATATAACACAGTCTGTGAATGGACCCAAAGTGTGCCACTATTGCAAGGTAGATTTTGAGTAGTCAGATAGAATCAGCTATGGAGGAAAAATAATTTCAAATAACTGTTCATTAAGCATCATCTCCCAACAGTATCTTGGTGAAATGTCTTGTTTCTCCTACAAGCTAGGGAAATTTAAGAGCAACTTTACACATGAACTACCAGTCGGACACATTTTCAAAACAAGAGCGTTGGGTTTTCCAGCATAAAGCTTTGATGTTGAGTAGATGGAGAGTGCAGATTACATTTGGATTCATGTAATCATTCCGTGCTTCCCAGATGTTTTTATTCCCTGCCCTACCCGAGGCTGTGCGTGTGTCTTACCTGGGGCTGGCAAGGATGTTTGGAAAACGCATCCTTCTCAATGTTCCTTCCCACCTCATCCAGCCCTTGGCTCTCAGCCAGACCCCGAGTAGCTCCCGAGAGCCGTGCTCGGGGCGGTGGGACAGCTCCCGGCCGCTGTGTGTCCGTGTCGGGCAGGGCTGGAGCGGGACGCGAGCCGGGCATCCCTGTCCGCCCCGGGTACCTGCGGGCAGGTGACCGGGCTGTGCCGCTCTCCTGCCTCCCCGCTCCCGCAGAGACCCCTCCGGGCTGGACTCACCCTGGCCCCGGCGCGNGAGCCGCCTCCGCACCTGCGGGGCTCACCTGTCCCTGGGTCACCTGAGCGGCGGAGGGGCCGGGGAAGCTGCCCTGCCTCTGCCTCGGGGCTTTTATGGCCCGCCGGGGGGGCGGCGGGGGGAGCGCCCGGGCGGGGACTCCGCGCCTCGGCCAACGGCAGCGGCCGCTCCGGGCAGCTGCGGCAGCATTACATCATGGGACCGCCCGCCTTCAGTGTAAGAGTCTCACCGGCGCTCGGAGCGGGGGCACACGGCAACAGGTCCGTCCGGGGAGCAGCGAGCCCTGGAAACGGGGCAGCGCCGGCGGAGCGCGCTCCGAGCTCTCCCCGGGAGGGACGGGGCTGGGAGGCGAGCAGCGGGGGCAGCCCGAGCCCGCCTGGATCGCCCAGCGTGAGCACGGAAACTTTGCTTTGTGGGGGTCACTTGCTCCGGATTTCCCAGGTCCAAACGCCACCAGCCTGTCCTCTCCATCCNGACCCCTCCGGGCTGGACTCACCCTGGCCCCGGCGCGGCGTCCAGCGCCGCCTCGCTGCTCTGGGTGGGCGGTGATGTCCTGGGAGAGTCCTGCCCGCAGCCGCCGGTGCCCGGTGCCGGTNCCGCCGCAGTGTCCCTTGCCCTGGGGAGCTCGTACCCTCTGGTTTCCCACTCCAATGGACAAGCCAAGCTTCACCCTAAATTCTCAGCCCTCATCATCCTGTTTTCAGGGCTGGCACTAACCCCAACCCTCCATTTCTTCCTAGAGACACTGAGCTGAAAGACAGCCCAGATCTGAGTACCTGGAATCCGTTTGGACCTCTCCTGTTTCCAGAGCAAGGAGGTCAGATAGGCATTCCCTCAAGTGTGCCAAGGAGCACAGCATTCAGCACTGAGAACAAATTTATATCCTAACCCTCACCTCCAGAAACACTCACGTTCCTGGGTTTGACTGGGGGTGTCAGCAGCGATGGGTTGGAGTTGCACCTCTAAGACAGAAAATACACAGGTTGCAGACACCAATTTTTCAAGACTGCCCTAAGCTACCCTAGCTGGTCAGTCTGGTGGGTAAAGCTTTGTCTCCTGGTATATCCTGTGCATGGGTTGTGTTACCACATGATACCAAAGGAAAAATAATAATTGGTGGCAACATTAATTAGATAGAAATCAAAACGGTCCAGAGTTGAAGGCTTGGTCTGGGTAATACTTGAGATCTCTGGGTAATACTTGAGACCCACGTCCAGGTCTGATTTGGGAAATTTCTGCTACAAATGGATCCCTGCAGGTAAATATGGCACTCTTAAGACCTGTAAGTAAGAGCAGATGACATGAAGGAGCCCATCTGCGAGTGGCACTGGATGCTATTCAAATTACAGAGCGATTACAACAAAGCCAGGTGCTCTGTTTCCACCTCTTTTCGTTTGTTTGTTTTCCCCCACTGCCATGGAGCATGGGCCAAACCCTTTGCCCGGCTTACACCAGCCCAGGCCCTGCCCAGCCACGGCGACAGCGTTGGTTTGCTAAGATAAAAGCTGATTTGGGGCAGAATGTACCTGTGTGTGACACAAATCAGTGAGCAGCCCGGGAGGCTCCAACCCTGCAGCAGGGGATGAGCCTGGCAGGACCTGATGACCTTGCCATGAATTAGTCACAGCACAAAGAATGTAGATTGGTGTTGGGGTAAGAGGAGACATTACAGCCTTGCTGGTGCCTGACCTTGGATGTGCGTCTGCGAGAGATTTTCCTTCAGGAGCCAAATCCGGAAGCCATTGCTCTCACTTTGTCCAGGCAAAGCAGAAACTTGGGGGAAATACGAAAAGAATGAGAGCTGAAGCTGTAAACATCTTATGGAAAATGCTGAGGGGTGCCCGAGTCCTTGGATACCTAATTCCCTTAGAAGATCCTTCTAGAAAGGAAGCCCAGAGTAAGGGAATGCCCCCAATTCTCCCAGCCTGGCTCCAGGGCAGAGGGGCTCCAGTTCTCTGTATCTACAAAGAACAGCCATTTTGCAGCAGTTCACAAGGGATGAGACATGTACAGGCACTGCCCGTTCTCCTGAGAGCTGCAGCCTCTTCTTGTTGGGCAGGACTTTGGACTCAGGTCCTTTCCCTGCATTCTAACTGGTGATACTGGCCAGCAAATTCAGTTGAGGCTTCTAGAAATACAATTTTCAAAGGGATCCAAGTGATGAACACAAGCTGCACCTGTCCAGCCCAAAGTATCTCAAGCCTGATCTACTTATTCAAAAGATTCATTTGAAATGTTGGGCTTATTGTGAGTAGAGAGCTGGGAACTCTCTGTGTCCATGGTGCATCCATTTTCCCTGGATTTTCCACCTCGGGAGACTCCTCTGCCTCATTCATTTGCATTCAAGATTTGTTTCAGTGGAAGAGGGGATCGGACAGATTTTTTTTCATGGAGAAAGTCTGGGATGAACTTAGAATCCACGACAAGAAAGGTCACTGTTTGATTTAATTATTTTGAGTTGTTTTCCACCCCATACTCGGAGCAATCCTCGTGGCTCAGTAATTAGCAATGGAGCGGAGGGGGAGCACACTGGACTTTGGCCCCATCTGACCTGATTCATACAACATTTCTGATTAATGCACCTGGTCACATGGCAGCTGTCAGCGACTTGTTGCTGGGCATCCAGAGGTTTCCAAGGGAACCGCTCCCTCTCCTGCCGATGCTCCTCAACAAGTGCGGGAGAGCCGCGGTTTGGTCCCAGGGGCCTGACGCCAGCCGGGCAGAAGACGGGAGCAAAGGTGTGCAGAGGAACACCCGAAATAGAAAGCACTCATGTGGAATTCGGTGATATTCCTGGCGGAGCGGCTCGGGCAGAGCTCTGCGGTGCGTGCTCGGCTCCCCCAGCCGTGAGCTGCCTTTGGCTCAGCCCTCGCGGCCGTCTCTGCACGCCCAGCCCAGCCCACGCATCCCACACACGCCTCTCTGAGCGAAACCGCACCACAAACTGAACAACAGCTCCAGAGCAGAGACGCTCCCTGGGAGTTCTGCACGGAGCAGCTCGAGCACACGTTTGAGACCCCTTTCCTGAGGTGTGTTTAAAAAGTCTTCTATAATCACACAGGCCTCGATGGAAGCTCTCCACCGCCGCACACGCAGATCCAGCCTACCTGGATCCTTTGCAGGCTGGCACGGAGCTCCCACGCAGACCAATCTCCTCTCTCTCCCCCAAACCCCTCTCCCTGCACATGCAGGGAGTTCTGCCCACACGCAGGCGTGGCAGCCTCCACGCACAGCAGCTCCTCACACCTCCCCGCACAGTCCCCCCGTGCGCACGCTCGGCGCTACCTGCAGGCATCTCCCTCTGAGGCTGCACAGCCCTGTCTGTCGTCCCTGCCTGTTTGCACACACACCACAGAACCACACGCAAGCTTAATTTGGAAAAGACCTCTAATATCACTGAGTCCAACTGTTAACCCAGTACTGCCAAATCTACCGATAAACCTTTCAGTGGAAAGAGAAACTGAGGCACGGGCAGTCTCTGCAAAGCTCTCTGCAGTGCAGAGAGTACTCGGAACCACAGCTTTGAGCACAGCAGGAGGAGGCTGCAGGACAGAGGACCACAGAATGGTTTGGTCTGGAAGGGACCCTTAAGATCACCCAGTTCCATCCCCTGCCAAGGGCAGGGACACCTTCCACTGAATGATTTACATGATGGGAAGGGAAGGATTCAGAGTCTGGTTCCTCTACCTGTTAACTTAGTTTTACATCAGAACGTTTCGTGCAAGAAGTGTGTCCGACTGAGGAGAAATGTTATTTGGACTAAGATCAAAGGATTAGCAAGAGGAGTGTCCTGGGTTTGGTTTGGATAATGTTAATTTTCATTCTAGTAGCAGGAGGCACGATCAAAACTGCCTATGAGACAGTGTAAGTTAAGGATGCGCCAGGAAAGTAGAACTCCAGGAAGGGCAGAGAAGGCTACAAATGAACAGCAGCTCGTTAGACTCAAGGTCTGGACAGACTCAGACACGCTGGCGTGGGGCTGAGCTCTCCCTCCACACTCAGATTACGCCTGCGAAAGGACAAGGGGATGTTTGTGTGGAATAACCCACTTTTAATGAGGTGTCTGCCAAAGGCACAATCAAGGAGCGGCCGAGTCGCTCGCACCTCGGGGGAGTGGGGATGTCTCTCCTGCCTTTATCTCGGTGTTGTATTGAACCCCGTGTGCCTGTGCTTGAACTGGTGACATTGAGACCATCACAAACATAATGAGCAGGAAGAGGTCGCTCTGAGGCATGTGCCTGTCCTTGGTGGGGTTTGTGCTCACAGCTCCCGCAAGAGACTCTCAGCTGCTGCAGCACTTCAAAGGGGAATATTGTAAAAAATAAAGCCCATGCAAACAGAGTAAACAAGGAGCTCGAGAACTGGATCTGTCAGGGACTAGGGAAGCTTGTAAAGAGAGGCTAAGGGATAAAAATAAAATAAATAAAAACAAGCTGAAGAGCAAACAAAAGCACTGGAGGCAATATTTTCATGAGCATTAAAAGTAGAACCTATGCTCCATTTTCAGAAGTGCTTTTAACACTTAGAAGTCATAATCACATGCCCTTCCAATAAAATCTGGGATCCTACTTCCCTCAGGTATTTTAGATGCTGTTTCTCACAACACAAGGAGTCAGTGCCCCAGTGAAATTACCAGGCCAGTTTAAAACAAACAAAAAGAATTGCTTTTTCACACAGCACATAATTAAATTTTGAAGCTCGTTTGCCACAGGATATCTTGTAGCCTGAAAATATAAATAGGTTCAAAAGGTTTTAGACAAGATTATGGAGGTTTGGTCTATCAGTGATGATTAAACTTAATAGTTTGAATGCAACATCCAAGCAGACCCCACAGATTGCTGGAAGCTACAAAACTACGGGTGGGAGAAGCCTTATTCTTTATACGCCCTTGTGACCTGTCCTGAGTATCTTCCTCTGGTTACATCCAGAGCCAGAACACTGGGATAAGGACGCGTCTCCTGTGGATCAGACAGACCATGTTTATAGTCCTCCCTGCACCCCACTCCAGCTCAAACACCCAAGCCTTGTTTTGGATGAAAATGATGAAAAATAAACCCCTTGTGAGGCGCTGCAGTGCGTGCTCTGCTAGAGAGGCAGACTTATTCATTAAGGGAATGGTCTTGTATGCATTTGGGCCTGTTATCAGTAACACTCCAAAGGGAAATGGACTACTTAAACCTATTATATCACTGCTTTATTCACCGTGTGCTGCCATTTACCTCCTACATGACGCTGGGCTCTAATAGCACCAGTTCTGAGAAACCCTGCACATTAGCCACAAGCAGCTCATTAATCCACTGTTTTCATTCTTGCAAAAAAATGGGCTCCAACCACATGAGAGCTCAGATGCCGAGTGCTCAGCCAGAACCAAAACAGCTCTGTTGTGCCAGCAGTTCTGAGGTAGCCCCAAACAGAACAACACTTCCAACTGATGGGGCACAAAGAGGGATCCCTGGGCTTGGGGGGACAAGGGCTGTGCACCAGGGAATGGGACAAAGCTGTCAGCCAGCAGCTGCTGCTGGGAGACTCAGAGAATCCAATTCCTGGAGGCTCCAAGTCAGGTCCATGTGGTCTTCACTAGGATCAGGTCCTGGCTGTCGATGCAGCTCCATTCCAGGATATCAATTGCCCCAGACAGAGGGAAAAAAATGAAAGGCATGTCTTGAACTCCAGCACGGGGAGTCCATGAACAGGCTGGGGATTGGCAGAATTAATTCCGAGCAGGTACAATGAGCTCTTCCTCGAGAGCCCTTGAGGAAAATGAAAGGCCCCATGTGCCAGCCCGAGGCACAGCCCGGGGAGTCCGCTCGGCAAACACGCAGCGGCTGTGGCACAAAGCAGCTGCCACATCTGTTCCATCAGGGACAAGAGCCCTGTAAGGGCTCGGCCTTTCTCTCCCGAGCCTGCTCCTGTTCTGTGCTGAGGAGCCAAGCTGCTCCATCTCCTGGCTGCTGCATTCCCTGACCCAGCTCCTCTCCATCCCAGGGCAGAGCTCCTGCAGAACTGCGTGGGTGTCTCCAAACAGGATTATTGCTGCTGAAATCTCCAAGGCTAACAAACGAACCCTTTAATGGAAGATGGACAGGAGCTCACATGAAAACAACTGCTCATCCATATGGGAATAATAGAACATCTGTGTTCACAAACGAGGCACAGACCAGGAACAAGAGGCAATACTTTTCCATGAATGAGACTTCAGGAATCTGAGATCTGTTCTTCTCATCACTTTTTCCTGTCCTATTTGTCCTGCCAGGTCTGTCCCTGTCCCAGAGCTCTCCCAAAGTCATCAGGGTGCACAGAATGGAGAATGTCCTGAGTTGGAAGGGACTCACATGGATCATCAAGTTCAATTCCTGCGTGTGATGCTTTATTTGAGCTGGCTTAGTGAAAAATGTAAGCAGGGAAATCAGGCTTAGAGGTGAGCAGTTGAGTTTATTTCTGCTCTTGGGTGAGGACATGAATGAAATGGGAGGCAAGGGGTAGAGGGCTGCTGGTGGCGGCAGAATTCCTGCCTGGCTGGGCTCTTAGTCCTGCTCAGGAGAACTGACAACCCCAGCATGCACACTGCCCAGGGAGACTGAGGTAGATAAAATCCCTCTTGCCAAAAGGAAATGTGATTCCAGGATCCTGTGCCCTCCCTGCTCCAATGCGTCTGTGCAGAACAGCTCTCAATGAGCAGGGAGCTGAGAGGCACTTACAGAGGCATTTAGTCTCACACAAAACATTCTCCTGGGGCACGAGGGGGATGGAGCAAGGCCGGGCAGACTCCTCTCATTGAGCTCAGCTCCACTGAAATCAATACGTGATTAGGCAGCGACTCCAACTCTTAATATTCCACCTCTGAACAGTATCATGTTCATGTTGAACAAGGAAGATTTAGGCTAGACATGGGGAACAATTCTTTGCAGTGATAGGGATGATATATCCTGCAGCAGTCACTTTACCCAGCTGCACTATCTCCAGAGCTCTGGCCAGTGTGGGTGACAGGCCCCAGCTCCAGGCTCTCTCTGCCCCTCTTTCCTCTCCAGCTGAAGCTGCCATGCCAAGTGCCACGAAAATCAGGCTGCAAACCCCTCTCCCCCACCTCCCGCATCTCCCTGCCCCACCTGAGGCCCCCTTTTCTCTCGTGATGCTTCTAATGAAACTAAGTGGCTGCAAGCAGAAAGTTTCCACTTCCTGCCTGGGGGCTGATTACTGCGGAGTTGCCAGCGGCAGCATCCCGGCTGGAGCCTCCGCGGATGGGAACCCTCGGGGGAGGGATAAAGTGGTGCTCCGTGCCCTCTGCTCAGCGAGCACCATTAGAGCACCGACTGCCTAACCTGGCAACCTGAGAGAGCAGGACCTCGCTGCTCTGGCTGCTGGGGCCGAGGTGTCTGGAAAACACGGGCTGGTGCACAGACGGATGATATCCCCCAGTCCTTGACACAGAGCAGCAGCAAAACCCATAAAAGAAGTAAAGTTCTTCTATCAGGCGTGCTGCAGCAATCCTGGCTGGTGCTGCTCAAGGAGAGCTCGTCTCACCTGCTATTTTTGTGTGTGCTTAATGCTGTCAGGAGACAGTTCCCTGCATCTCTGGTGGATGGAGACTCTTTGTGTCCTGAGGGGTAAAAAAGAGGCAGCTGCCAGGTGCTGCTCCATCTCTCCAACGCTGAACAGTGACAGAGATCAGGGCTGGCCGATGCCACGTGCCCTCTCTTGCTCTTGGGTTACACTCTTGCACCTTGGAGCTCCTGGCTGTTCCTGGAAATCTGGGCTGAAACGGCAGGCCTGGGTTGCCCCACGATCACCTCGAGGATGGGAGGGGAAAGTAAACAAGATTCCGCTCAGCACTGCAGAGACCAACTGCTCCAGCGTTGCCTGGCAGATGGGGCCCAAGAGGGAGACCATCTGTTTCCGAGTGAAGCCCTAAACTTCTCCCTGTGACATCCTGGGCTGAAGAGATCCAACAAAGTTCAGTGGGCGCAGAGGCACAGGGGAGCAGCCATGACCTGGAGGGCTCCTTCAGTCCTTGGTGGGCAACTTCCAGAGCTGAGCCAGGGCTTGGACCTTGAGCCCATGGGCTGTTGGATTCCTGAGCGTTCCTATTCCCTACACTCATATTTTTTCCTCTCTCTCATCTCCACCCTCTTTCCTCTTGGCAGTCCTTCCCATGCGCGTGCAGTGCTGTGGAACAGTCTGCGTTCCGTGTTGCAGAGCCGGGCAGGGGCTGTGTGGTTCACAGCTGTCACAGCTCTGCCCTCTGCCCACCCCGCTCTCCTTGTCCCACAAACCCCAGCTGGCTGTGCCAAGGCCACCTGCCCAGCCCCTGGCTGTTGAAACTTCACCTGACTCCTGCAGCACATCCCAGTGACGCCAGCAGGGGTTAAAAAGAGGCACACTGGGGAGGTTGGAGAAATGCTGTTAGACCTCAGGGCAGGGGCTGGCATCTCAGAGAGAAGGGGATGGCATCCAGGGAAAGCTGGAGAAGGAAAGAGCAATTTGCTGATAGTCAGCATGTCTGGGAGGCTGGGAACATACTGCACTAAACCGATAATAACACCTTGAACAGCGGGGTGGTCGTTTCCATCTGGCCTCGTGCTGGGCTCGGGCTCTCTCCTTTCTTCCCCGCTGCAGCCAGGGAATCTGAGGCACTGGGATGGCACAGGTCACCCAGCCAGGCTGCAGCTGGAAAGAGGAGAGCTGCCACAGCCTCTTGGCTCTCCTCTTGCCCCAGCTCCATCCTCCTTAGGCTGGGGACTGGAGCTCTTCGCTTAATTAGAAGTAACAGCTGAAGCACTTGAGAAACAAAAGCTCCTCTCTTTCTCTGCCCCACTTTTACTTGGGAGCCAGGGTGGTGGGGGGAGCAAATTGCTTGGAAGCCAGAGAGCGCCCTGGATCTTGTCACCATGGCTGCACAGGCACAGCCTCCTGTTATCTCCAGAGGAACAAAACCCTCCTCCCACCCTCCCCTGTCTCAGCTGGAGCTGATAAAAGGAGAAGAAATAAACAAAACAAATAATAGTAATAATAAGAATAGAAAAATACCCCAGCCCAAACCAGTAAATAAATATTCAGGGAATGAACCAATCTTCTGCAGAACATATTATTTTCTGCAGTGGATTTTGGGTTGTTGGAGAGCTGAAGGACTCCAATGAGCATTTCGGGTTATAGAGTCCATCTCAGGAATACTGGGATTTACACAGTCACAACTCAGGAGCACCTCAGATGATGCCATTTGCTGGAGAATAATGATCTCTACCTATATACACATAACTGTATTGTTCTGACTTATCTATATATATGGATGTGTGCACTAATAACATGATCAGACATAACTTTTTTGTCTTCTTGTTTGGAACACACAATGATCACACCCCTAAGCTTTCAACAAGAGCTGGACTCCTGCCCCTTCTGCCTCTGGGTCACCCCATGTGCAGGGACAGAGAGTGGTGTCCAAACACTCCTGGAGCTCTGGCAGCCTTGGGGCTGCGACCATTCCCTGCGGAGCCTGGTCAGTGCCCCAGCACCCTCTGGGGGAAGAACCTTTTCTTAGTATTCCACCTAAACCTCTCCTAAAAGGCAACACGCTTTTGTGCTACCACAGTTAAACTACTTTTGGTACCTGGGCACCTCCAGTCTCCACTGCAGTGTGAGCTTCAGAAAGTAAATCAAAATGCAAACCAAAGTGGGCTGCTGCTGTTTTCGTTGTGTTCTCACAACTAAACGGCTAAAAATACACCAAATAGTATAGCTGTAAAGCAGTGAAAACTAGCAACCATATATTTGTATTTTGAGAGACATTAGGGCTATTATGGCTGCTCCAGACGGGCTTCCTACAGGAACTGGGTGGATAATTTCACTGGGTGCTTCATGCATCAGAGCTCTGGCCATCTGCTGAAGGGAACATACCTTTTAACAACATGTCTTGTTTTGGCTCCGTGCCTTCAGGGCCACCTCCCTATAACAGGCACTATTTCAGTGCTTAATTACACTTACTGTTAAAGAAGGACAACTTATTTTTAGTGCCTGTCTTTCCAATATCAGCTGGTGGCCACCGAATATTCCGCTGCCTGTGTGTGCCCATGGGAAGCAGTGTGTTTAAATCAGCCTGGGAATTATGTAGGCCATTGTAGCTGATGGCCCAGAGTGGCTCTAAGCTGGTTTGGATTTAAAAAAAAAAAATTATTCATGTGTGAACAAACAAATGAAGGGGAATAGGAACAACTGATACTTCAGCTTAACCTAGTTTTCTCCTTTTGGCACTGGCTGGCACACTCAGTGCTTTGGCTCACCTACTTTTTTACTATCAGTAGTAGAAATGATAACACTTGCAATTTTAGCATGCAAATTATGACTTTGTAATACAATAAACATTTTTCTTAAGTATAGTTTTTGTTTACAGCTTTTTCTTGCAGCTGCAAAAGAATATCAAGCGGTCTTTCCAAAAAGACTGAATTAAGTGGCTGACTATGTCTTTCTACTTTTCCACACCCACATTTTCCCCCCACTGTTTTTTGGCCCAACTGTAGCAAAGTGGTACCTGTAAAAGTGCAATCCAGGGCACAAAAGACGATTCATTTATTCCTGGGAGACTTGAAGGAGTGGACTCTTATTTTTAAACTTACCTGACCTTCCTTTGCATATGGATTTACCTGGATAAATTCATTTAGACTATTACAACAGCTTGCTGAAAAGATCAGGCTCTTGCTGATAGCTCTTGCGACTGCTGTCGTGTCCTCCCACGGCCAGATAAACATGAACATCTGCATTGTCACTGTGAAAACAGCAATAAGGATATTAATGAAATTGGGGGGAGAACTGGGACAAGGCTCCAGTGCTCGCACCCTCCTGGAAAACTCTCCCCAGGACCTCTCTCTGGAGGCAGACACTCGGATGGCTTTGAGAACCTGAGTGAAGAGATCATTTCAAAGGAGTTGCTGATATTTCCCCAAACACACCCATTCCTAAAGAAGCCAGTGTAGGATTTCACAGCACATCAGGTATTCGGCCGGCCATCGACTTTTGGGGAACTTACGAGTGGAAAGAAATTGGGCAACGCTGGGGATTGCAACTCAGGTCATGGAATCATGGAATACCCTGGGTTGGAAGGGTCCTACAAGGATCATGAGTCCAACTCCAGGCCCTGCACAGGACTCCCCAACAATCAGGAAGGTCCCCCTGAGCCTCCTTTCCTCCAGGCTGAGCCCTCTCAGCTCCCTCAGCTGTTCCTGGTGCTCCAGACCCTTCTCCAGCTCTGTTCCGTTCCCTGGACACGCTCCAGCCCCTCAATATCTTCCTTGTCCTGAGGGGTCCAAAACTTGTCACCCCTTTGTCTCATAACCAGTTGTGGTTAAAGACCAGTTTCCCAGGGCACATGGCTGTGGTGTGGCAGAGCTTGTTTCTGCACAGGCAGTGTGTGACCTCTCTGTCCCCTGCTGACCATGCCACCCCTTTTATGCCTCAGCATCACGTGCTGGTTGAGTGTCTGCCCCTCCACTATCCCCACGCACAGCCGCCCATGTCCCAGCACCCACCAACTCCCAGCATCTGTGCCACTTGCTTGGCCTCTTTTCCTTTATGCTGCTCCCCTCCACCGTCGTGTGACAGCTATTGTGTGGTCCCTGCCACACAAAAGCCAGCCTGACCTAATTTAAATCAGTGCTATTGAAGCCGTTCTTGTTTTATCTCCCAGCACAAGGGCTGTGCTCCCCATCTCAGAGGCAGGAGAAATGAATGGCTAATTGGGGGGGTATTGTGCACAGCAGCGCTGTCTCCCGGCCCTGATTGTCAGCTCTCCTGCTCCACGGTGCTTCCAGCTCCCCTCTCGGAACAGCCACGCAGGCTTGGGGAGTGGAAGGAGGAGAAGGGGAGAATGGGACTGTGCAGCCAGCGCAGCGTGTCAGGGAAACAAAGCCGAGCATGGCCGCTGGTGAGAGCTGGGGGAGGGCTCCTCGCTCAGAAAGGCCAGATGCTGGAGATAATAGAAGAGAATATCCAGCCTTCACCTCCAAATGAGCCCCCGGGTTCTTCTTCTCCCCTGTCACAGTCCTTTCTCGTGCTCCGTGGGGAGCGGGTGAGGCACAGGCGGCTCCCACGCCCAGCAGTGCCACACGCGTGGGAAGTGCTGGGAGCGGAGGAAGCGGGATAGGTCAGGGGCTGGGAGGGAGGCCGAAATGCCGCAGAATCTTTGTCCTGCGGGCAAAGTTTGAGCCGACCCTGACAATGGATCTTTGTCAGAAAAGCCAGACCATCCCCGGGAGCCATTCCAGCGGGCGGGAACCGGCGGGAAGAGGGGGCTTTGTCTGGGCCCCCAAAGCCAGCGCTGCGCACGGCAGGAGCATCCGCAGCCCACGACCCGGTGTGTCCCAGGGCTCCCAGAGCCCAGCGCTGCCAGAACCAGGCACCACCGCGGGACCCGAGCGGGCTTGGGAGTTCACACCGACAGCACGATGTCTTTCATGGAATTCCTGCCTCTGCCTCCCACAGGTACCTTCCGAGAGCTTCCTCCCTGGCGCTGTCTGCTCTGCGGCTTCTCTCTCCACCCCTCGCCAGGCTGAAAGAGGGCTGCGGAAGGAAACAAAACCCAAAGCATTTGAATCTTTCCATGGATGGTCTTGGGTCACTCACAGATCCACTTCCCCCCGCTCGAGGGAGGGGACCTTGCCCCCAGCTATTGATCAGCTCTGCCCCAGCACACTCAGCTGATGCTCGGTGCAAAGGTTGGTACCAGTCCTCTCTGCAGCTCTGCCAGCTGCAGGCAAAAAGGATTTCATTCCAGGATGTTTAACAACAACACGAAGCAAACAAGTCCCGAGACATCGGGTTTGTCACAGACTTGGATGTAACATTATAATCCTTATCATAAGTCAGATCAGAATAAAGCACTGGCAAGCCCTGAAGTCAAAGGACATGTGACAACCTCTACTCTATCCCTTTTGGCCTCAAATCAAAAGATCAGCTACAAAATTGTAAAATGAAATTGCAAAATAAAAAGTAGATTTTATTAAGAGCAAATGTTATTAAAAGTGAGGTTCTTTTTGCTTTTATCTGGGTTTATGATTCATTTCTCCCTTCTAAGCTTTTCTCTGCAGCCAGCAGAGCATAAAATACACTTCAACAAAGAAAACAAAACAGGAAAAAATAATTCTCATGTTGCCACCTGATTCCAAGGGCTGAGGTTTTACCAAAAAGAGAAGGATCGCCACTAAGTAATTTCTTAACACTGCAGTAGGGTAAGAGAAACAAACTTAGAACCATCTGGGATTGTCAGCTCTTGACTGACAAGAGGGTGTTGAGGCCCTGGAATGGAATTCCCAGGGAAGCTGTGGCTGCCCCTGGATCCCTGGCAGTGTCCAAGGCCAGGTTGGACGGGGCTTGGAGCAGCCTGGGACAGGGGAAGGTGTCCCTGCCCATGGCAGGGGGTGGAATGAGATGAGATTTAAAGTCCTTCCAGTTCAAACCAGCCCGGCATCTTGTGAATCTCTGATTGTCAACAGGTCTGCCCTTGGGGGCCGTTCCTCCTCCAGCCCCTGTCCCCTGGGCCAGGCGGGTCCTGTCCCTCCCGGGCGGCTCTGCAGGGAGCTCCACTCCCTGTCGCCACTATTCTACCGACATCTGGTGGCAGCTGCCTTAGGGAAAGCAGACATTTCTTCAGCAGCGCCCTGCGCCCCCTCAGCGGGAACCTCCCTGTGGGGCTGCGTCGTCTCTGAGGGGACCCCCGAAACACTGCCCGGGACACGCACCTCAGCCGTCTCCTGAGACCAGCGGGTCCCTGGGAACTCCAATTAGTCATTAATGATAATCACTGGGAGTCCCGCGCGGCGTTTCTCGGGGTTTGCGGAAGGTTTTTTTCCAGGTCGTCGTGAGGGAGACTGGCCTCCCCTCAGCCTCACGGCGGGAACATCAGCCGCTGCCCGCCAGTCCCTTCCATGGCGGGTTTCCGTAGTGTAGCGGTTATCACGTTCGCCTCACACGCGAAAGGTCCCCGGTTCGATCCCGGGCGGAAACAGCTGTTTTTCTTCATCTGGGGGTGTTCTTTGTGGCGGTTTATTTCCTTGTTGTTGGTTTGTTTTGTTTTGGGGTTTGTTGTTTTCTTTGTTTGGAGGGGCTTACGGTTTTTTTTTAATTCGGATTTATTTATTTCCCAGCCGTCTCCTGACGACTCGGGGCCCCCACAGCGAGTTGGAAAGAGAAGTAACGGGCACCATGCGCCCCATCACTGACCAGCGCCCGCCTCCCGCCGGGGCTCCAGTGGGCACAGCGCAGCCGGGCGGGCGCTCCGCGTGCCGGGGCATCTCAATTCGGTTCGGATCGGTGAGAAACGGGGGGAAAAAAATAACACGAGGAAGAAAAAATCGAGGCTGCGTTGGCCGGGAATCGAACCCGGGTCAACTGCTTGGAAGGCAGCTATGCTAACCACTATACCACCAACGCCCGCTGAGATGATGGTTCCCGGCTTCCCTCAGCAAGTGCACCCAGCGGGACTCAACCATTCTCCCGGAACAAGAGGTAAAGTAAAACGAGAGATAAGAATGGTTCCACAACCGCCCCACGACGGCAATAAGTGGTGAATTAGGGGCACATCTCTGAGGACGAGGGGAGGAAGAATCTTCTCTCCGTGCTTTTTTACCCTGTATCAGCCTCAATTCTCTCTGTGTCCCCCCTCTCCACGAAGACATTGTAACGGACTGCCCAGGGAGGCGGCAGACTCACCGTCCCTGGAGGTGTTAAAGGACAGACTTAGCTCCACGGTCTGGACGACAAGGTGGCTATCGGTCACACGTTGGACTCGATGACCTCAGAGGTCTCTTCCAACCCAATCTAGTCTGTATGATTTTCTACTAGCTCCGTACTCCCGNNNNGGGTGCCCGAGGGGCCGGGGCGGGGGGTGTTTGCCCCCCCAGGGGTGGGGCGGCTTCCCCTTGCCCCGGGGGGCGTTTGCTCGCCCGGGCTCTCCGCAGGCCTGGCCCTCGGGGGGTCGTGTGCGGTTCACTCCCCCGTTTGTTGCCCGTGGATGGGGTGATGGGGGGACCCCCTGCCCTTGGAGGGGATCCCGTGTGCCCGCAGCAGCCCCTGCTCTGCCCAGGCGGGTGAGGGGCTGCCCGCTCCTCTTCCTCCGCGGGCACGAGCCGTCTGCAGCGGTGAGGGAGGCGGGGGCACAGGATGCTCCATCCCCGGGGATTCCCCCTCTCCTGCTATCCCAAATCCCGGCCTTTCCTCTGCACCAAGGGCAGAGCTCCCGGCGGGAGCTGCAGAGGGACACGGGCTGCTGGCAGCCTTTGCCAGAGCTCATCCGGCTCTGGAGAAATCCCCACCGGTTTATCCCACCCTCCGTTGCTTTAATTTTTGGAGATCTTAAAGCTCCCGGCCACAACAGGGACACGTTGTAAGGGCTCCTGTAGGTGACTGTGTTCCTGTGTTCCGTTGGCTCTTCCCGAATGATTCACGCTGGTTCCTGATCTCTTTTGTCTGTTTTGCTCAGTTTTTTTTTCTTTTCCTGGTTCAAGATTTTACTGTTCCTTCCCTCTGTGAAATGCGTGGTCTGGGCTGGGTGCAGTGAGGGTTAAGATGTTCCTCAGGATCATTAAAATCACAGAACAGCCGAGCCTGGCAGGACCTCGGGAAGTCTCTGGTCCAACCCCCTGCTCAAGGCAGGGTCAGCTGGGAGATCAGACCAGGTTACTCAGCATTCCTGAGCATCGCTCCCGCTGCCCTTCATGCCTGCATCAAAACCTGCCCTTAAATTGCTGGATGCTGCTGCTTCCTCCCTCTCTGCTCTCCTCTGCAGCTGAGGAGTTTCTTTGTGACGCTTTGTCTCTCCTGGTCCCCTGTGAGTGCATTTTTGGGGGAGAAATGGCTGTTTGGGGAGAGCAGGAGCCTCGACAAAAGGCAGTGGCGGGTCCTGAGTGTGTCTGTGATTCAGAGCTAAAGACCTTTGTACTTGGGGGGAGAGGATGGCAGTGAAGCACCTTCCTGTGCTGCTGGAGAACAGATTGGTGTGGGGAGCTGGGGTTCCTCGTGGCAGCAGGCTGAGGCACAGGGAAGCAGCAGTCAGGCTTGAAAGATAGATATGTTTTTTGTGTCCCAGGTGGGACTGTGACCCTCTGGCTGGCTCCTTCTGATGTGTCCTTTGTTTGACTCTTCCCTCTGAGTGTATGGACCAGACCTCTGTTTTATCAGTTTTTAGTACCTGATACTTGCAAGAATTTTAGGATTTTGGGAAGGGGATGACAGAAAGGTTCAGTACTCAAGATTCTTGGATTTTAAGAAGAATTTTCTGGGAAAGAGCAAGGCACACCACAGAGTTCAGTGAGCCTCATTGTCCAGGTGAAGAAGTCTCTCAGATTTATCAGGGCTGTTCAAATCCAGCCTGTGCTGACAGAACAGATTTGGACCAAGGAATGAAACCCAAGGATTTATTTGTGCCTCTCACTCAGCTGGAAATGTGACCTATGGAAGATGCTTTTACCCAGCAGTTGTATGAAATCTCCTTTCTCCCCTCTTCCTCCCCAGTTTCCTGTCCTGCCCAGCTCTCTGAGTAGTTAATGCAGAAGATAAAGAGGGTTCGTCTGGAAAACGAGACTGCAGGAAGTTGGAGAAGGTACGTCCAGGTCCCTGCGGGGCCTCTGTGTGCTGTGGGACAGAGCAGCAATCACCTCGGCAGTGAGGGAGGGTTCTGAGCCATCCCATCCCTACAGTCCTGCCCAGGGAGCTCTGTGTCAGGATCTGTGAGTCAGGAAGTGACTCAGGACAATAACTTGTTTCACTCACTTCCAATTTCAAACTTTATCGTTTTTTCCTGGTGCTGATTTCCCACCTGTGCTTGTTGTCCCCTCCAGATTAACACCTTCCCCCAGAGGGGGCTTGGTGGCTCACCCACCTCACCTGACAGGGCACAAATGGCATTAAAAGACCCCCAAGGAGCAGCTCCATGTTTTTGGGAGTGGAGAGAGCAGTGATCCTGCAACAGCTCTGAGTCATCTCAGTCCCTGCCTCAGCGTGGGGCGGAAGGGACAGGGCTTCTCCAGCAAGGTGGAAATCTTGGATGTGCTATTGCTGCCTGTCTTACGATGTTTGGTAACTGGTGTCTTGATCCGGCTCACATTTGAGTAACGTAATCCCAAAATCTACTCTGAGATAAGTTACTCCTTGTACTTTTTTACTTGTGCGCGTGGTGTTGCCAAATGCTGGCTAAGTCTTTTTCCAGAGGTGGCTGTAGTGACAGAGGCAGAAATCTGAGGTTCTTTTTACTCTGTGTCATGCCAGGACCTACGTTTTAGGGGTTTTTTTTCTTTTCTAGTGGGAGGTATCCCTGCCCATGGCAGGGGTTTGGAATCAGATGATCTTTAAGGTCGCATCCAGTTCAAACCATTCTGTGATTTTGTGAGACTCCAGCAGTGCCAGTGGTAATTCCCAACACTCACACCTCACTTTGTAAGGTGGCTGCTTTGCTTATCCCACTTCCCCGCTCCATTCTAGTGTCCAAATCACCAGGATGAGAGCAGTACCAGGCTTAGAGCTGTGCTGTTCACACGATAAAATCATGCAGTGTAGTTTGGAAGGAACTCCAGGCTCCAGTTCAGCTGGGGACAGGTACTGGTATCGGATTTGTGGACTGGTTTTAAAGGTTAAACTTTCCCTTGTGAGGAGCCAGCCTGGCTGAGTGAGATGGGTTCATCAGCTGGGTGAGACTAACCCACAGGCCAGGCTTTGTGAGCCAAAGCCAGAGTGTTTAACTGGCTGAGCTGACCTGCAGTGGGATGGGGTTGGGAGAATTGCACTCAGTTTATGGATTTTCATGGTCTTCCTGTCATGTGTTTCTGACAGGCAACACTTCTGCATTCAGCTGTGATTTCAGCTGCTGCAGTGGAGACCCTGGCTACAGGCAGAGGCCACAGACACACAGTCTTAGAACATCCCATCATGTTCTCTTTTGTGGTTTCACTTGGGCTTCCTGCCTGCCTTTGATTGGAAAATTCTCCTCTTTATCCGTTTTCAAGCTGTGGATTTACTGCTGGGCTGTAGGTACCAGGAGTACCTACAGAATTATTTTGGGAGCTTGTTCTTGTGTTACTTTTGGCACATTTTGTACAATTTAGGGACTTAGGAGTCTGAGGAGATGTTACATTTTTGGCCCTTGCACAAGGCTGATTTCTCGGAGCGAAATTCTCCTGGCTAATTTTGTCCAGTAAACTGAAGTTCTTCTGCAATTCTCTGTAACATTCTTTCAGGTACCTCCAGAACCACTCAAGTGTCCTCTTGGAGGGACATCCTGCTTCTCAAGTGGGGTGTCAGAAACAGGTTTCCCTAGTCCTCAGCTCATTCCTGCTTTGCAGTGGGTGACATCACTGCCCTTGGGCAAGTCTGTGGGTCCACCTCACCTCAAATTAACATTTGTGTTAATGTGGAGGCGGTTCTTGTCCTCTCCTTCCATACCTGCTCTCTTGGAAATCTCTGAGGAATGTGTGCCACGTTTCTCAGGATACAACCAGGGTCTGGTCCTGCTGCCTTCTCTCTCTTAGCAAAGCAGTTGCACTTTTTCTTGCTTTTTTCCCATCTCCCTTCATTCCTGGCCTCAGTATCTCCTCAGGTAAGTGAGTTTCTCGGCTTGAGTTTGAACCTCTCTCCCCAAGCAAAGGGCAGGTTTTCCTTTGGGATAGGAAGCGGATTCCACTTCTGTGGTCTCACAGGGCAGGAGTTTGTGTGCCTTTATGATAGGTCATAGCTTTGATGACATATCCATCCGAATTCCTGGAGTGGTTTTCCTTTGAGTCAAGCTGCTTGTTGTCTGCACCAGAATCTGCTGCCTGTGCTCCCTTTAACAGCTTATTCCTAGAGCCAGTCCTGGGAGAGGGAGTTTCCTGAGGTCAGGATCTTCATTTGCAGGATTCCGGATGGGATGGGAGATGCACTTTCCCTTTCAATATGTTTAAAATGTGATCCTTGAGTGCAGAGAATCCCAGGATCTGTAGTTTAAGGAGTGCCTGCTTGATTTTAAGGCTGAATGCTCTCCCTCTACTCCTCCCTCAGTTTTTTGCCCAGTTCTGAAGGGGAAGCAAGGATGACTGCAGTGGACACGCTCTCGGACAGCTCCGAAGTGGTCGAGATGGAGGATGTGCCTTCCCAATTCCAGGTGCAAAAGCATTCTTGGGATGGGCTGCGTGACATTATTCACAGCAGCAGGAAGTACTCGGGCATGATAGTGAACAAAGCTCCCCATGATTTCCAGTTTGTCCGGAAAACAGAGGAGTCCAGCCCGCACTCTCACCGCCTCTATTACCTGGGTAAGCCTCGTGCCAGCATCCGGGGGCAACGTGGGGCTCTTCCAGACTCAGCAGGCAAGGGAAGGGGTGGGAGGGATCTCCCTGTGTGAGATGGGGGAGCTGAGATTGGGTAACGTGGCTCAAGCCTTGCAGGATCTTCTGCAAAGCCTGGGACTGAGCAGGAGCTCCCCAGTCCCAGACAAGCTCCACACACAGGGATCAGCTGTGACAAAGGGAAGTGTTGGCCAGCCAGCACTTCTGTGTCCTTTGTCACACAGGGGATGGGTAGGAGAAGGGATGTTCCTCATGTTCAGGACTATCTCGTGCCTCTGTAGCTTGGGAGAAATGGGATTTACTTGCTTCATTAACCAGACTTACTTTCCAAGAAGTTTGCTGTAAGTAAGGACTAATTATATGTTGCAACATGTTAATGGCAGGGTGGTGGTGTCTCCTGCTTTATTAAGTGTCGTGAAGGTAGGATGCTTTCAAGAGCAGGGAAGAAGATCGAGGTGGGAATGAACTATTCCTGGCATTTGCAGGGAAATATGCCTTTCCTTCAGTGGGACTGAAAGCAAAATTCTGTGTTGTACAGGTCTCTTGTTACAGTTGGAGCCACAATGTAATTAGTGACAGGGTTGTTGGATTTTAGTAACAGGATAATTTTGTGGCTGGTGACATGGGAAGCTTTATAGACTATGAAGAGTTTGCTGTGCTTTGGGGCATGAGCTGATCGTTACTGGCCCAGTACAAAAATTGCCTGATGTGCAACTCTGTGCAGTGACTGCTGCCCTGAAGTGACCCTGCTGTTCTTCCTCCTTTTTCCAGATTTTGAGTGTAGGTCACTGTAGGATGCTGGATTTGAGGGGCTGATTTGTTTTGTCGCTAAGCAGCTCCTGTGTGCCAGTGACTTGATTTGTGTAGTTCTCATAAATTCTTGGGACACAAGTGCTGCTCTGAAGGGCAGTATCCAGAGCTGGCATATTTTTCTTGTCAAGTCTGAGCAGTGAGGCTTGATTTAAAGCTGAATGTATTTCCAGTTCACTTTGATACTGGTTTTGATCTAGATGATTAAAGAACTAAGTGGCTAATTTTAAATTTTTTTAATGTTCTGTTGTATGAAATGGCAACCAAACCAGCTACTGGGTGGTTGGTGTTCTGCCAGGGTATGACTGTTCCAGGAGCCAGAACCAGGAATGAGGATACACGAGTGCCTTTTCAGTGTTTCCTTCCTTAAGGAATTGTACAGGGCTTAGAGCAGATTAATCCCTCAGCTAAGATCAGTATCAGCCAGGTAATCCCAGGGTACCTCTTCTCAGATGTCCCTAATAAAGGGTAAATGCTGATTTAAGTGCTGATTCTTTTGCCATAATAATGGACACTCCCAGGGATGGGGCAGCCACAGCTTCTCTGTAAGTTCACACATGTTTAACTCAGTGTGCGGTTACTGCCCCAGCATTAAATAACATTTTGAAGTGTTTAAATGAAACTGAGGAGTAGATGGAGACCACTGATGAACTTTGCTGTAGGGTTGAATACTTTGCTTGGAAGCAAAGTAAACTGTCTTTTGGGGAGGAAGGCAATATTTTCCTTGTAAATGCCAATTGATTGTAGTCAGCCTGAGGTCATTGGAGAAAGTTCTAACAGAAGGGGAAGGGAAGTCCAAGTCACAGTTGCCTGAGTGTCAGATATGTGTGTCCAGAGTCATTTGTTCCTCTCTGCAGATTTTCCTGTTTGGCCATCTTCAGTCATTCCTGGGCCATCCCCACAGAGTTTTATGTTGTATTGTGGCAGATGCTGCTTATGTTAAACACCACATGCTCAGCACTTTGGTGTTCCTGGATCTCTGAGGATTAGATCCTCACATATTGCTCTGCTTCCCGAGCACTTATTAATGTTTCAGTTTTAATTTGAAGTAACTGCTGCTGGGTCAGCCAGCTCAGAAATCTCTCTATTCTGCCCAGAGCATGTGCAGAGTAGGCAGTATCAGGGCACGTATCCCTGTGTGAATTTCTGATCCAGGGAGTCTCTACAGCATAAGTAGAGGGCAAGTTCATGATCCTTGTTTTTGTGGAAACTGTCAAAATCACGTGTCAGGATATTTGATGGTTGTTTTGGAAGTTGGATGAAGGCCAGGAGCTCATTTGATAACCACAGTCAAAGGCTTATGTAAAATGACAAGGTCTTTTGACTCCGTAGGATACTGTTTCACATTTGGATGGGCTCTCTGGAGCTTCCAAGCTTTTCCTTCCCCCCTTGCAAGCTGCTGCCTTGGCCTGAACGAGGTCCCTGTAGCAAATTTCTGGATGAGAAATGTGGAGAGTAATGTTGAGTCAGCCGTTCAGGGAGTGGTGCTCTCAGAGTGGATCTGGGGCACGCAGGACAGGCACAGAGGGGAAAGTTGGACCTAATACATTCTGGAGAGGTGGGTTAGTGTTAAATCTTGCTTAGGAAAATTCCAAACGAATCAATATCTAGGTGGTTTAGCTGATATTCTGGGGTTGATCTGGGAGCTTCATGGGAAGGAATGTGGGTGAAGGCCTCCGGGCAGCCCCAGCCCCTCTGTTTCCAGACTTGTGTTTGAGTTTGCTCCTGGGCCTCTTTGTCCTGGCCAACTCATCTTAAGTGGGATGATGCTTTTGTCCTCCTAATAGGAATGCCATATGGTAGCAGAGAGAATTCCCTTCTTTACTCAGAGATTCCCAAAAAGGTACGGAAGGAGGCCCTGCTGCTCTTGTCCTGGAAACAGATGCTGGATCACTTTCAGGTAAGCCAGAGTGGGAAGAGCCTGGGTTGTCAGTGTCTGGGGCAACTGGGTGGTGCTATGGGGCTGCTGTGGTGGGGACATCTGTGTGGTGTCTGTCACCCTTCCTGCTTGTAAAAAGTTGGGAAAGTTGAGTTTAAATTGCTGCTTCTGCCTTACACTGTTGTGAGTGAACCAGAAAGGGAGGAATTTTCCCCTCCCTGGTTTCAGTATCTTCATGTCCTTTGTCACTGACAGCATTGAAGGGTGTTGGTCCTTTCTCCCCTACTTTAAAAGTTCCTGTTGGAACAGAATTTATCTGTCTTGACCCCATTTGGGCTGCGAGTTCTCTCCAGGGTAATTCAAGATCCCGGAAGAACTTTTGTTTGCAGTGTCTGACATGGAAACTGTTTGTGAGGGCTGCAGATAACGTCATTAAGTTAATTGGTTACATCTGATTTGCATAAGCAGAGCAAGCGCAGCTGTTCTCAGTTCATGCTGAAGTGCCAGCTGCTGAACTGAGAGATTCACAGCTCATCCCTCTTGTAGAGGGAAATTTGGGGGGTGTGGTGGGTTTAGGCCTCCTGGACCCCACAGCTGTAGCCCAGAGTGCAGGAGTTAGGGACCTGTGCCCTGACACGGCTGCCTGTTTGAGCTGGGGTGTTGTGACAGGCTCAGAGCACTCCTGTGAACGTTCCTCTCCTTGCAGATTCTTTCAGATATTCCTTTCCTTCAACTCTAGGCAACCCCTCACCATGGGATGTATTCCAGAGAGGAGGAGCTCTTGAGGGAACGCAAGAGGCTGGGTGTCTTTGGGATAACATCTTACGATTTCCACAGTGAGAGTGGCCTGTTCCTCTTCCAGGCCAGCAACAGCCTCTTCCATTGTCGAGATGGGGGCAAGAACGGGTTCATGGTGAGTGTGCCAGGGATTTCATGGATATCACCTCAAAGGGGCCTGATGGTTTGGATGGGAGATGGCTGCACATGGAATCCCAGGCTGGACTGGGTTGGAAGGGACCTTAAAGCCCATCCCAGTGTCATCCCTTGCCATGGGCAGGGACACCTTCCACTGTCCCAGGCTGCTCCAAGCCCCATCCAACCTGGCCTTGGGCACTGCCAGGGATCCAGGGGCAGCACAGCTGCTCCGGGAACCTGTGCCAGGGCCTCCCCACCCTCACAGGATGTTCTCCTGGAGCCCCTTCATGCCCTGCAAGGGGCTCTAAGGTCTCCCCAGATCTTTCTCTTCTCCAGTGAACACCCCCAGCTCTCCCAGCCTGGCTCCATGGGGCTCCAGCCCTTGGAGCATCTCCATGGCTCCTCTGGACCTGCTCTAGCAGGTCCACATCTTCCACATCTCCATGTGTTTGGTTATGGTGGTTTCTCTTGTGTCCTGTCAGGGCCACATTTGCCATCATCCCCTGGGCTGTGCTGTATCTCTGATTTAGGCTTTTTCTCTGCGGAGCTGGGAGCTGATGTGGCACCCAGCTCTGAGTGTGTCTCTTGCCCTAGGTGTCTCCAATGAAGCCTCTGGAGATCAAGACTCAGTGCACGGGGCCACGGATGGATCCCAAAATCTGCCCTGCTGACCCAGCCTTCTTCTCCTTCATTAACAACAACGACCTGTGGGTGGCAAACATCGAGACGGGCGAGGAGAGGCGGATGACATACTGCCATAAAGGTAATGGGGCTTCCTCCAGCCCCAAAAGGGAATTCCTACTGAGGAATCTGGCCTGCAGTGCCCCCATTCCTGGGTTATTTCTTACAAGTGCTTTTGTCTTTTGGGTCAGCATTTTCCAAGGAGATGTAAATGCAGAATGCAAATGCTGTCTCGTCTTTGTTCCTCTCCAGGCTTATCCAATGTTCTGGATGACCCCAAGTCTGCTGGTGTAGCCACTTTTGTCATTCAGGAGGAGTTTGATCGGTTCACGGGCTATTGGTGGTGTCCCACAGCTTCCACAGAAGGTCAGTCGCTGTTCTGCTCATCAAATCCTGGCGCTGTGACTGCTGCCTGCTGCTAGGAATGAGATTCTGACCATGTTTTTCCTTTGGCCTGGGTTTGGGCTGTTCCTGGGGAGCTCACCTGAAGGAACAAAGCACTGAGGGGATTATAATTGTGGAGTGTTTGCAGGTGGTCACTGAGAGCTGGGGCTGTACAGGTGTTCCCTCTGCACCAGTGCTCCAGGCAAGCTAGAAACAGCAGGAAATGCTCTTGCAAACATTCCTGCTCCCTGTCCCAGGTTCAGAGGATTTGAAAACACTGCGGATTTTGTATGAGGAAGTGGATGAGTCAGAGGTGGAGATAATTCATGTTCCTTCACCTGCCTTGGAGGAGAGAAAAACAGATTCCTATCGGTACCCCAGGACAGGTGAGTGAAACACATGGGGCTGCTGAGGCAGCTCTGGACTCCTGCTGGAATCAGCAGTGGAATTGGGGCTATAAACTTTGCATCACTGGTCTGGGAGCTTACTGGGATGTAGAAACTGGTTGTAAATGTTGAGACCTGATTGACTCTCCAGTCCCAAAATCTGCTGCAAGAAAGGCTGAACTTTAAATCCCAGCCCTAAATGAAAGGATTGCTGAGGAAGTGGAATATATCTGGTGGCATATTGTGGAATACATTCTGAATCCCATCTTTCCTCTCCCTCCTGGGGACGTACACAGCCAACCAGGGAAGGCAAAGCAAACTGTTCCCATTCCCAGAATGACTCTGGTGTTTGCTCACATACATATTTGATATTTGTAAATTCACACAGAGCCATTTCAGTAGGGCCAGGGGCAGTTCTCCTTTAGAAGCTGTATTTTGTGTAACCACAGAATGTTCAATTGATCATCTTGGTGTTTTTTCACTTCTTCTCTGCAGGCAGCAAAAACCCCAAGATTACATTGAAACTGGCAGAATTTAAAACAGACAGCAAGGGTAAGGTAAGTGATAACTCAGAAGGGGACATTGCACAGGAGGGTTTTTGGAGCTTCCTAGAATTAAAACAGGGTCACAAAGAAATCCCAAATAGTATTAGTCTGGGTTTTTTATTCTTTTGTAATACCTGGCTCTTTAACATGTTTAATCCAAGAAACAAAAAGACTTGAAAATGCTGAGAAGAATCATTCTGGTCGAAATTCAGCTGGGAATGTGGAGGGAAGGGGGCAGTGGCGTTAGCCTGGTACACCATGGCAGAGACAGGAGGGCTGGAGCCAGGTCTAATCCGGGGCTTCAGTCCCTGCCTGTGTCCTTTCCTATGGCTGAATGCCAAAATCATTTTGCTTTGAAGCCTGTTTTTCCCTTCTCTTCCTGCTCTTTGTAGCAAGGCTTGCTTCTCCTGGCCTGACCCTTGCGGATGCCAGTTGCTAAACTTCCTTGTTCTGCCATCTCCCTGAGCTTGCCTGGGAGGAGGTGAGGAGCTCTGGTGCTCTGATTTGATGTTGGGCCTTGGTTTTGCTGCAGATTGTGTGTGCTCAGGACAAAGAGCTGGTGCAACCCTTTGCTGCCTTGTTTCCCACCGTGGAATACATTGCCCGTGCTGGATGGACCCGCGATGGCAAATAGTGAGTCCATTTTCCTCCCAAAATAACTCTCCCAAGGGCTGCTCTGGTTGCAGACCCTTTGACATGTGTCTGTTGTGTTCATGACCTGGTTTTACAGCCCTGAGTGCCAGAAATGGCACATGAATATTTGGCTTCCTCAGTGCTGTAAGATCCTAAAAGTAGGAATGAAGCAGAGCAGAGTGACAGGCTGTGGGGTTTGTCACAACCACAGTTAAATGACATTGATACATTAAGTGGGCAGTCCTGGGGAATTCTTGGGAGCTGAAGGTGTTTAACACAGGTACAATGTGCTTCCTGCTGAAGATGGGGGTGTTCTGTGGGCAGTTTTATCTTTGTTCATTGGCACAGTTTGTGATCAAAGCCTGAATCACAGGACAGGGGCAGGGTCTGTGGTGCCACATCCTTCATGCAGCGTTTCCAAAGGGAAGGATTGCTCTGGGACTGGCTGTTGCTCCAAACAGGGTACACAGTCTTGCCTGAAGTGTTACGGAGTTCACCCCAATCTGATTGAAATTTTCAAGTTCCTGATTTTTTCCACCTCCCAAGCCTGCTTGGCTGTTAACTGGTGTGTGTGCAGATCAAGTTAAGGTGACTTGGCTGTCTTTGAAGGTGGCATTCTGTAACTCGTCATTAATTTTCTGCTCTGGAAAGGAAATTTAGAGAGCTTTCCAGCAGGTAATCCCGGAGGTGATTGTGATGTTCTGCACCAGAGCTTATCTAAATGTGCTGAATATCTCAGTTCCTGAGATCCCGCGGCGCTGGGGGAGAACGGGCTCTTTTCAAACCTGTCTGTAATGGTGAAACTTCCCTGGATGCACTCGCAGGCCTTGGGGTGGCCGTGCTTTGCCATCTGTCATGCTGAGAGCCTGCAGTGCAGCGCCGCTTCCAGGGACTCTGCTTGGAGGGGAGCAGGGCTGGGGCTGAAGCCTCCTTCCCCTGGCACTCGTGTTGGGTCTGTGCCTCTCCCCGTTGCAGCGCGAGGAGGAGGCTGCAGACGGAGCTCTTGGAGGGCGATCACTTGAGCTGGAGGAGAGCTGGAGCACAAACGGTGCTTCCTGCTGGAGGGGTGTCCAAGGAGGAGTTCCATTCTGGAGACAGGGTTCTGTCAGCAGTGCTCCCTTGGAACAGGCGCTGGCAAATCTGTCAGACATCTCGTCTGAGCGATACCCCTGTGAAATACCAGAGCTGTCTGGCAGTGCGTGTGTGTTGGCACAGCTTCCAGGGGATTAGAAAGCAGCAGTGATGAGAAAAGCTTTGCATTCAGATGCCCAAATCCTTTCTGGCAGTGGGGGGAAGAAAGGGATGCATGTTCTGAGTGTTGGAAAGGGACCTCTATTCTGTGGTACTGACATTCACCTCCGACTCCTTTCCCCAGTGCCTGGGCTATGTTCCTAGACAGACCTCAGCAGCGGCTCCAGCTAGTCCTTCTGCCTCCAGCACTCTTTATTCCAGTCCCAGAAAATGAGGAGCAGCGTGCTGAATTTGCCAAAACTGTGCCAGAAAATGTCCAGCCATTTGTGATCTATGAAGAAACCACTGATGTGTGGATAAATGTAAGATGCTCGGGGCAGGGAGGAGAACACAGGCTGCCCCTTCCTGCCCTCAGTTAACCGTTCTTATGTTGATTGGGTGTCCAGTTTAGTCCTTGCTCCAGCAGCTTTGCTACTCAGTAGTCCCAAATTTGGTGTTAAATCAGGGGTTTGATAAAGCAGATCACTCACAGGTTTCTCATCTTGTGCGGCAGGTTCACGACATCTTCTATCCTTTCATCCAGCCGGAGGGGGAGGAGGAAGAGCTCTGCTTTATCCGAGCCAACGAGTGCAAAACGGGGTTCTGTCACCTGTACAGGGTGACAGCCATCCTGAAGCCAGGCAGCCACGACTGGGTGCAGCCCTGTGTCCACAGCGAGGGTGAGGGCTGCAGCCCTGGGAGCTCCCCCTCCCGTTGGCCTGTGCTGTCCTTTGGGGAGGGCAGTGGTTTATTCTCCTGGTCTTTCTTGTAGATGATTTCAAATGTCCCATCAAGGAGGAGATTGCCCTGACTGGTGGGGAATGGGAGGTGCTGGCGAGGCATGGATCCAAGGTAGGGGTTATTTTTATTCTCTTGCAGTGTCTCAGCTCTGCATTGTCTGCCCCCAGTCCTGGCCTGAGTCCTCCCTTACACCTGGGACCTGCTAGAACTGCTTAAGCTTCATTTTGTTGCTGTTTTTATTGCTGCCTCTGCTTTCCCCAGAAGTGCTGTAGGCCAGTGCACATGGATCTGATTGCCTTCTTAATCAGACTTCGGATTGCTCCTTAGGTAAATCCCAGGAGTGGGTCAGACCATAAAAAAGGACACAAGTCTGAGGTTTAAGAGCAGCAAAGAACCATTTTGTGGAGAAGCTGGGGATTGCTGCCTTTGCTGAGGCATTTTAACTCCAATGAGTTCTTGCAGTGTGGAAATGTGTCCTGGCACTCAGAGTGAACTCTTGGTCTCCAGCTGATCCCTCAGCAGAGCCTTTAGGAAGAAGGCAGCTGGGGAATATAAAGCAATTTAGAATATGGAGAAGCTGTATGTTGTCGCTTGCAGAACAGCCAGAAATGAATTTTTATTAATCTTGTAGAAACCTAGTTTCATTTTTGCTTGAGGAATTAACTCCGAGTCTGATCTTTAACACTCCCAGGTGATTTCTGTCAAAATAAAGACCTTGTCTGTTCATTTCCAATTAATCTGGATTTTCACTTCTTGCTTTTTAAAAGACCAACAGCTCCAAGCTTTTGGTTTCTGCTGCTTTTCCTCAATCTGCAATTAACCTGCTGTCCCTCCCCATGTGGATTCTCACTGTACATGCTGTTGATTTTGGCCACAGCTCTTCCCTGCATGTGTTATGGCTAAAATTGTGTTAGCAGCAATTATTTTGATGCATTTGTTGCTCCACAGGGCTCTGCCTGGTTTTCCTGGCCAATTGAGTTGGATATGTTTTTCCCTTTGCCGTTCACAGGGGTCTTCAAACTGTGGGTTAGCCAGAAATAGCATTTGGAAGCTGTAAGGTGGAAAAACAGTTCAGTTACTGTTGCTGGATCAATGCAGGATTTAAAAGCTGTCCCCTCTGTTCCTGCCTGACTGGGTGGTTTTTAGAAACAGCTTTATTTGGACAGTAAAAAACCTATTTTAATGTGTCTCAGAGTTTGGTGCTGAGAGCTGTTAGACTGGTCCTCCCACAAATGGGAATTCATTACCGTGATGGCTGGAAAAAAGTACCTGTACCCTTTTAATCCAGCCATGCTCTGGCTGTGGCCAGGTGAGGGTCGGCTCTTCTCCCAGGTGACAAGGGACAGGAGCAGAGGAAACAGCCTCACATTGCACCGGGTGTTTAGGTTGGAGATGGGGGAAAGGGCTTCACTGGGAGGGTGGTCAGGCACTGGGACAGGCTGGCAGGGGCACTGGGGAGCCAGCAGCCCTGGAAGTGTTCAGAAGGGTGTGGATGTGGCACATGGGGACGTGGGTTAGTGGTGAACACGGTGCTGCTGGGTGAATGGTTGATCTTGGAGGGGTTTTCCAGCCTAAATGGCTCTGTAAGATGCCATATAAGCACAGAACGTTCCTCATTAAGAGGATGGCTTCCTCTTGACCTTCAGGGCACAAAGCCCAGCTTTTTATGCCCATTAATAAGCAAATGCTTTGGGTCTTTAACAAAAAGGATGAGGGACTGCTCTTTGTCACTGCATTGTGTTGTCTGCAGTTCTCCAAGTGCTGTGTGTGTTCTCTGGCCCCTCAACCCCTGCCCTGGGCAGCCCTGTCATGGTCTGTGTGTGTTCTGGGCGTGCAGAGGAGCAGAGCCTGTCCCTGCCTGTCCCTGAGCCCTCTCTCCTGGCACAGATCTGGGTCAATGAGGCCACCAAGCTGGTGTATTTCCAAGGCACGAAGGACACCCCGCTGGAGCACCACCTCTACGTGGTCAGCTACGAGTGTCCCGGGGAGATCATGCGCCTCACCACTCCGGGCTTCTCCCACAGCTGCTCCATGAGCCAGGTTTGTTGTTTCTTGGATCCCCATCTCCTGACTGACAGGGGTCCTAACTGGGAATGGCAGTGACTCATGGCCAGTAACGAGTCCTGAGCGCTGCTGAGATGTGGGAAGTGCAGGAGCCCATTCCCTGACTGTCCTGTCTCCCCTGCCAGAACTTTGACATGTTCATCAGCCACTACAGCAGTGTGAGCACTCCTCCCTGTGTGCACATCTACAAGCTCAGCGGCTCCGACGACGACCCGCTCCACAAGCAGCCCAAGTTTTGGGCCAGCATGATGGAGGCAGCCAGTAAGTCCTGGAGAACATCCCAGTGGGGCCTTTTCAGTGAGAACTCTCCCAGCAGTCGCCAAGAGTGATGGGGAGGGAAGTGGCCTGAGTACCTTCACTCTGAGGGAAGATGGATTGTGCTATCTTGTGAGGGAGATATTTCTCACGGTCAGCTCGCCCAGGAAATGCTCTGTGGGCTTTTGAGGTGTTTCACACATTGAGCAAAAGTTGTGCTCAGGGGTGTACAGAATTTACTCACCCACAGAGATGTGGTTTTACTGTGGAATCACTGAATGGTTTAGGTGAGAATGGACATTAAAGTTCGTCCTGTTCCCATGCCCTGCCATGGGCAGGGACATCTTCCACTAGCACAGGTTGCTCCAAGCCCCGTCCAACCTGGCCTTGAACACTTCAAGGTGTTTTTTCATTCATGATTTGACTGAAGAGGGAAGGGACAAGTACCTGGGGTGCAGTGGCTGCTCCATTCTGCACTGCAGGTTTTAAAGGTTTAGGTACAGCTCACAGCAGCACCTGAACCCCTGCTGCAAACACCTTCTCCCATCCCTGTTCTTACCCTCTCCCACCCTGCTGTTGTGGCACAGTGCCTTTTTGGAGAACTCCCAGCTGGGGAGGTTCTCCTGTGGAATCCCTTCCCTGTGCAGCCAGGGGGAGGCTGTGCTTCCCAGGGAGAGGCTTTGCTAAGCCTTGCTGTAGTTTGGTGTTGAAGGAGCCCTGCCCAGGGCCAGGTTTGGACACAGGAGCTGGTTCAGGGGGGCAGGAGGCAGAGCCTGCTCAGCCCTCAGTGCTGTGTGTGCCCCTCCTGCTGCAGGCTGTCCCCCAGACTACGTCCCCCCGGAGATCTTCCACTTCCACACCCAGTCAGACGTGGAGCTCTACGGAATGGTCTACAAACCCCACGATGTCCAGCCTGGCAAGAAGCATCCCACGGTGCTCTTTGTGTATGGAGGCCCTCAGGTAATAACCCAGGGGGACTCCTGGGGCTGGGGCTGGGGCTGCTGCCCAGGGAGAGCTCTGTCAGTCACGCATCAAGACTTGCACTTTGGGTAGCAATGAACGCTGTCATGGAATCATGGAATGGTTTGAGTTGGAGTGTCCTTAAAATCCATCCAGTCCCACCCCTGCTGTGGGCAGGGACACTTTCCACTGTTCCAGGTTGCTCAGAGATTCAGCCTGGCCTTGAACACCTCCAGGGATGGGGCACCCACAGCTTCTCTGGGCACCCCGTGCCAGGGCCTCACCACCATTACAGCAAAAAACTTCCTCCTAATATCTAATCTAAACCTACTCTTCTAGTTTGTCCCTGTGTTTGACCTCTGCTTCAAACCTCAGATGACTTTTCCAGCATGTGGTTTGATCTCCATGACTCTGATAGCTCGATGAGTGGCTGCTGTCCAGCTCAGGATCCTCCACTGACACAGGAAGGCACTGGAAGGCAGCTGCTCAGCTCTGAAACTCTTCCTGCCTCCTTGTGCAGGTGCAGCTGGTGAACAACTCCTTCAAAGGCATCAAGTACCTGCGGCTGAACACGTTGGCATCCCTGGGCTATGCTGTGGTGGTGATTGATGGAAGGGGATCGTGCCAGCGAGGCCTCAAATTTGAAGGGGCCCTGAAAAACCAAATGGTAATGTCCTCCTTGAGCTGGAGATTCTCTGATAGTTTGTCCTTCCTAAGGGTGGTGGCTGCTCATTTCCTATGTGAATGTTCCTGCCTCAAGTTTCTAAATTTATCAAGTCCACTAACATGAGCCTCCTTGTTGCCTTTCAGGGTCAGGTGGAGATAGAGGACCAGGTGGAAGGTTTGCATTATGTAGCAGAAAAATACGGGTTCATCGACTTGAGCCGGGTCGCCATCCACGGCTGGTCCTACGGGGGCTTTCTGTCCCTCATGGGGCTCATCTGTAAACCCAACGTCTTCAAGGTGAGCCTGCACGTGGGGCTGGCACCTTTGGGACACTTGGCTCTCGCAGCTTCTGTCCCTCTTGGCAGGTGGAGTCGGCGTTTTGGCTTGTTTGTGGTGGACAGGTGGAAATGCCCCCATCCTGCCTGCCTGGAGCTCCTGGCTCCAGTCCTCTGTGTGTCCTGCTGCAGCTCATCCCTGGCTGGGCTGGAGGAGGATGGCTCTGGGATGGGCTGCTTCCCAGTCGGGGCTTGGTCTGCCATACAGGGAGATACTGATGTGCTATCCCCCATCCCAAGTCCTCAGCACAGTTTGTGGATCATTCACAAGTCCTCCTTGCAGAGGGGAGGCCTTTAGTGCTGATGTGCAGGAATTTGCCCCATTGTGACCACGAGGGGAACAGCAGGAGGAGGAATCTGGGTTGTGTGTGGGATTGCTGAAGGAGAATCCTGGTCTGAGTGACAGAACAGCCCAGAGCCTGCTTTCTCCTGCCTCTCCAGGAAAGCAGGGAACACCTGGGCTGCTGAGCAGGCGATAACGGAGGCTGTGTGGTGCCACCTCTCTGTTTGACAGATTGCTATAGCAGGTGCCCCTGTCACCGTGTGGATGGCCTACGACACCGGCTACACCGAGCGCTACATGGACGTCCCCGAGAACAACCAGCAGGGCTACGAGGCTGGCTCGGTGGCACTGCACGTGGAAAAGCTTCCCAACGAGTGAGTGCCTGCCCCACAGCTGCTCCTGGGCCCGCTCGGTGCCCCCTCTGCTCAGCCCCGAAGGAGTGCAGGGGTTCTGGTCCGTTCTGATCGGCAGCAGCTGGGCCGTGGCACCCCCAGCCCCTCTGCCAGGGAGGGCTTGAGGCCCGTGGCCATGGCCTGGCACTGCTCTTGCTTGGGTTTGGCTTGTCCAGCTGGCAGCTCTTTGCTCAAACTCTCTGCAGAGCTTTTATCTGGTGTCTCAGTGTGTTTTTCATCTGGTTTCTCATCCTGTTTCTCTCCTTATCTCTCACCCTGTGTCCAGGCCAAATCGTTTGCTGATCCTCCATGGCTTTTTGGATGAAAATGTGCACTTTTTTCACACCAACTTCCTGGTATCGCAGCTAATCCGGGCTGGAAAACCTTACCAGCTGCAGGTAGGAGGGATGGGAGCGGGGTGGGACGGTCCCGTAAGTCTGGTGAAGGTTGTCTGCTGTGTGTTCTGGGCACGGGAGGAGATGGAGGCAGATCTCCCACATCCTGTTGTGATGCTGGTGACAGTGAGCACCTCGCTGGACTGGAGAGGAGGCCGGGAGGTGGCACTGTGGCTGTTCCATGGCTGGCAGATGTGCCATGTGCAGGCAGGGCTGCTGCCCTGGGGCCTGGAGCTTTCCTCCTCCACGGGCTGTTCCGTACCCCTTGGCAGAGGTGGCTGCAGTGAGGGAGGGGGTTGTGCTCCAGACCTTCCCTGGCACCTGTTTGTCCCGCTGGAGTCTGGATGGAGGGAGCAGGGCTGAGGGGAGGGAGTTCTGTCCCTGCTGAGTGACCAATGAATGCCCCATGTCTGCCCCGGCACAGATCTACCCCAACGAGAGACACAGTATTCGGTGCCCTGAGTCAGGAGAGCACTACGAAATCACGCTGCTGCACTTTCTACAAGAATACCTCTGAGAGCACGAGCCTCTGCAAACTGGACACTGACAGCTCACCTGCCCCGTGCCCTCCCGCTCCCCGGCAGCGTCCAACCCAGAGCACAAGGGGCTGAGTGCCCACGTCAGGCTGGGGCTCCCCCCAGGCCAGGGGGACAAGCTGGAGGGCACCTTCCCTTTGGACAGTGCCACCTTCTCTCACTTTCCAAGCTGGAGGTCTGCCCCTGCTCGGCTGCTCGTCCTCCTCCTCTCCTCCAGCCTGGCTGTTCGATGCTTTTTTTGCTGCTACTCCCTCTCTCCTGGGAATCAATGGACAGTGGTCTGTGTCCCGAGGCTGAGGTTTGTGTCCATCTCTCTCTCCCCCATCCTTTTCCCCTTCCACTGCACCTGTGCAGTTCCCAAACTCTTACCTGCAAGAACTCAGTGCCTGTGTTGGAAACGGAAGAGCCGAATCAGAAGCTGCCTTAAGCCAGGAGTGCGAGGGAAGAGAGAACTACCTACTGCTCACCTGGGGAGCTGGTCTGTGTCCTGGCCCTGCTGCCACCCTGGAGCCCTGGGAAGCGAAGAGAGCTCTACAGAAGCATGCAACACTAGTCTCTTTTTTTTTTTTATATACCTATTTTCCAGTTTAAATTTGCAGAGCAGATGGAGGAAGTGGCCGGGGCCGGTAACGGCGTCCTCTGATCCTTCCTCTCATGGCCGCTCTCACACGGAGTTGTGCCAACAGGTAGCACTGGCAGCTGGCTACAGCCAGAGCCTCTCTCCAGAGCTCACAGCAGCATTTGGGTTTTTGCAACACAAGATGGATGATATTTATGCAAATCCTCCCTCCGTTCTCTGTGCTGCCTCCCGACCCCCTTGTCCTTCCCCGAGCTTTCCAATGTGCACTGAAATTGGCTGTGCTTCAGTTCTCTGCGGGTCAGTGACTGGTCCCCTTGCCCGTCTACTCAGCAATGCTCTCTCCTGGTTTTTATTTACCTGGGCAACAGGAACTGCAGTTCTGGGGAGGGGGGATTGAGCAATCACACCTCAGGGGAGCACATCCCCCCCTCAAGCCAAGGGTTCTGCCAGGGGCAAAACAAAAACACAAACAAAACCCACCCAAATGAACCACGTTGACTTGACCTGGAGTATTTTAAGTGCGTATTATGAAAAGAAAATATTTTTATGGATTCTTATTCTTTTATAATTATGAGTGTAAGATGTAGCGACTCATTAAAATATTGGAAAGAGACGTGGTGGCTGCTTTGGGGGCGGGAGGAAGCGGCAGCTGCTGCCACAGCCAGAGCAGCTCTGCTGAAAGCCAAGTGCTCTGTTCTTTCTGTGCCGAGCAGTGGAGAGAATATTAAATCCCTGATGTTCCTCGGGGGAAGCATGATCCAAGCAATTGAGGGTTGGGAATCCTGGGCTGTTCTTGGCTCGGCGTGACCTTGTGCGAGTCAGCACCAGCCTGGGGTGGGCACCTCCCTCCCTCCCTCCCTCCGGTGGGATTGGGGGGTGCAGCTGCTCTGGGACACACGGAGCTGCTTCTGCAGAGCTGGGCCTGCCTCTGCTCGCCCTCCCAGCTCAACGCTTCCCAAACCTGGCCTTGCTTTGCCTTCCTCCGTGGGAGCTGCTGTTAATTAACCCGCTGTTAATGCCCTGAGGGTGCTGCTGGAGGCTTGTTCTAAATGCAGAGCTTCTTCCAGCTGGAGCATTTGGGTTCCTGGGGATGGCTGGGAGCAGATTTTCCCCTCTTTTCTTGTCCCTGTGCCCAAATAATTGTCCCAATTATTGCAGTTGAGGTTTAGCTGCTACAATGCAGCTCAGGTGTGAGTTTTGAGGTGGGAGGGGCGGAAGGAGGGACGGGGGTGGAGGAGGTTGCACCTCTGAGATGTGTCTATAAGAGCACCCTCCATCCCTGCTGCCCTCACAGCTGGGTAGGTGCTGCTGGATGGTAAGAAGCTTTATTTTTGCAGGGTTTGTTTCTTTTCAGGCTTAATTTAAACTGCTTTTTCCTGTCCCCAAAAAGCCAAGTGTTTCTTAAAACGTCTTTAAACGCTCTTGTCTAGAGGAGTTTGCAGATCTGTCGGCTCCTCTGATCCCCCAGCTTGCTGCAGGATTGTTTGGCACCCTAAAACGGGGTTGGTTGTCTTCTTTTGGGGATTGAGAGTCCCGAGAGGAATTAGCTGGGAAATCGCCTCCCGGGAGCCGGAGCTGTTCCATATGGAACAGGCTCTGTCAGGGATTGAAATACAAATGATGTGGGAGGGCCCCGCCCCGCTGTCCTGCGGGAAAGGTGATGGGAACAGGGAGCAGGGTGGCTCTGGGTGGAGGATTTGCAGCTGGAGGATGAAGCTGAGTTAATTTCCTGATTGTTAACGACAGAGGAAGCAGCAGGTGCTGGGGAAACCAGGCAAAAAGGACTCTTCCTCAAGAATTCGGGACTTGAGAGTGGCTTGGGAGGCATTTCTCTCCCAAAAACCCACCCTGTGTGGCTTTATTTTTAGGTGGATGGTGTGGAGGGGGAACAGATGTTCTTGAGGGCTTATTTTTAAAACAAAATCACTCCTCAAGCTACAAAATTAGCTCAGAAAAGTCACTCCTTGCCCTGAAAGATGCTTGAATGGAAAACTTCCTGGCATCTCCATTCCCAGAGTGGGTGGGACAAAGGTGGGACGACAGCTCTGGCTCTGGGAAAGCCACGTCAGTGGAAACTCTGGGTGCTTGGGGGTCTCGGGCACTTGATCTCTCTCCTGGGCCGTGCAGGCAGCACCCCCAGAATAACTGGAGCAGCTCAGAAATCCCAGGGTCCCCCAGAGGAGGAGTGGGGTGTCCAGGGAAGGCACAGCGCTGGGCTGGGCTCTGTGCGTGTGTGCTGGCCAAAAGAAAGGGTGTAAATTGATCTCGGAGAATCCTCATGAAGGATTTTGGTGAAATCACAGGCATCCCAGCTCCGTGCTGGGACACAGGGAAGGCTTCAGGCATGGCCTCTGCACAGAAACCTCTTGTCCCTCCTCCCTCTCCAGCCCCTCTCGGAGCTGGTGCAGGTTTCTGCACCTCCCCCTCTCCTCACATCCAGGTTTTTCCTGCTCCAGCCCCTGGCCCGGCCTCAGCCCGGGCCCCCGAGCCCCTGTCGCTGTCCCCAGCCCGGTGCCATGGCCCGGGCCCTGGGGCTGCTGCTGGCCCCGCCAGGCTGAGCCACGGCGCCGGATCCTGCCCGGGAGGAGGCCTGGCAAGGGTGGAAGAGTCTCCACGCCAAAAGGAATATCCGGGGTAGGTCCTGCTCCCCACAGCCTCCCGGCACGTGCTGGGTCCTGCCCACCTGCAGCCACCCCACCCTGTGCCCCCTTGATCCAGAGGCCGTTCCTGATCCTCCTGATGCCCTGGCAACAGGCTGAGGCCATCCACGGGAAAATCTGGGAGCAGAACCTGCGCCGCATCCAGCAGCACAACTGTGCAGGGAAGCACAGCTACCGCCTGGCCATGAACCGCTGGTGCCGCCTTCCCTGGGCACCACTCAGAGCAGCCAGAGCTTGATCTGTGCAGCAAGAAGCAATTAAAAGCGTCGCGGTTAATTGGCTGATGCAACCAGGCCCTTGTGATACGATCGTGGCATCACAGAAGGGGTTGGGTTGGACGGGAATTAAAGCCCATCTTGCTCCCGGACACCTGCCAGGGTGCTCCAAGCCCCATCCAACCTGGCTGCTCCCTCTCACCATGCTCAGCATTCTCCGGACCTTCCCTCCCAGCTCGGCCATCCTGCTGTCCCTTGTCCCCTCGTCCCCATGGACGCCTTGTCGCAATGGCACCTTATCCTCGTGGTCCCTTTGTCCCCTGACCACAGGGCCTCTTGTCCCCAAGGTTCCCTGCGCCTTTGTCTCTCGGTCCCGACAGCCCCTTGTCCCTGTCGTCCCTTGTCCTCGATGTCCCCACGTCCACGGCTTTGGGTGCCCGGGCTCCTGCCCACACCCAACATGGCCGCCGTGCCGCCGCGCTGACCCCTCCCGGCCGCCATAGCCCGCGCTTCCTCTCCAAGATGGCGGCGCCCAGCGGGAGGAGCGGCTGGCGCGCGNGGGGGGAGCGGGGGTCTGCAGGGAACAGGGGGATCCCGGGGAGTGCAGGGGTCTGCAGGGAACAGGGGGTTCCAAAGGGGGCTGCAGAGCCAGGGGGATCCCGGGGGGAGCGGGGGTCTGCAGGGAACAGGGGGATCCCGGGGAGTGCAGGGGTCTGCAGGGAACAGGGGGTTCCAAAGGGGGCTGCAGAGCCAGGGGGATCCCAGGGGGAGCGGGGATGCTCAAGGAGGGAGGGAGCCTCCGCAGAGAAGGGGGTCCTCGAGGGAAAGGAGTCCCCAAGTGGGGTTCTCCAGCAGAAGGGGGTCCCCAAGGAAAGGAGGTCCCCAAGGCGGGACAGTCTCTGTAGCGAGGAGACCCCCAGGGATGGGGACCTGCCGTGGATAACGGCCCCCCAGGAGAAGGGGGGTTTCCAGAGGGATGAAGTGCCCCAAGGGCAGGGAGAGGGGAAGGGTCCTCATGGGAGGGGGCTCAGCAAGGGAGGGGCCCCAGGGGAGGAGGGGCTGGGGGTCCCCGGGCACCCCAGGACTGGAGTCCTCACCCCAGCACTCCGGGCAGGAGGAAACGGCCTCGGGTGGTGCCAGGGCAGGTTTAGGCTGGATATTGGGAGACATTCTTCGTGGAAAGGGGGGCACTGGCACAGCTGCCCAGGGCAGCGGGGGAGTCCCCACCCCTGGGGGGATTTGAAGCCGTGTTTGTGGCACTTGGGGACAGCGGTCAGTGGTGCCTTTGGCATTGCTGGGGAACTGTTGGGCTCGATGGTGTTGGAGGGCTTTTCCAAGCTCAGCAATTCCTGGATTCTGTGGAAGAAAAGCTGGTGCTAAGCGAGGCTGCTCCCGTTGCTCTCTCCTGGCAGGGGGATTACGGCTGCACCTTCACCTACTCGGCCCAGGGCGGCACGAACGAGGTGAGCTGGGCAAGCCCCGGGCGCGTCCTGCTGCGATCAGCTCCTTTTTCTTGTCCTAAACGGAATCGAGACTTGTGACTGTTCTGAGTGAGAGCGCAGTTGTCACTGTGGCGAGGAGGGAGCAGAGGGGGCCGCCAGCGGGTGCTGGGGGTTGTGTTGGGTTGTTTCGGAGCTCCTGCTGCAGCCAGAGGGGAGGGATGGGCCTCGGAGGGTTTTCCCCGCGCTGACTCCGGCTCTTCCCTGTGCAGCAGTGGCAGATGGACGTTGGAGTCAGCGAGGACAGCGGGCTCTTCTCCTGCTCCGTCTGGAGGTGTGTCCTGAGCGCGGGGTGGCTGCGGGGCGGGACAAGGACCCTGCTTCCCGGTGGATTTGCATCGCTGCAGGGAGGGTTTTCCTCTCCCAGGGGTGCTCTGGGGGCTTTTCGTGCAGCTGGTTTATAAATTCAGTGGTTTGTGTTGGTTTGTAGATTCAGTGCTCCCCTCTTCCCTGCTCTGCACAAAAGCTACAAGAGATCCTGGTGGGGGCAGGGAGCCAGGAATCCTTCACTCCTCTGCACCTCCACCCTCTGTGCCGCTGACAAAGGCTCTGCTTTCTTCTTTCAGGCCCCAAGGGAAGTCTTATCTCTTCTTTACCCAGTTTAAAGCTGAAGTGAAAGGAGCCAAGATAGAGTATGCCATGGCTTATGTAAGTCCCAGCTGATCCCGGGGAAGCAGGAGTGTGGGAGGCTGCTATAAAACATGAATTAGACATGGAAAACATTTATTAGACATCTGTGCCATAAAATGTGCTCCACCGTGTCCCTAATTAGAGACTGGTGGCAGGCAGGAGAGGGGCTGCAGGTGGGCAGGCTGCTCCATTGTGTTCCTGCCCTCTCAGTCCCAGGGATCTGCAGGGAGGGGGCTCCAAAGGCGCCGGGGCACAGGGGGAGGCTTGGATTGCCTCAACAAATTGCATGTGACAAAGCAAATCAAACCTCTGCTGGTGTTTTTGTCTGGCTCATTCTTCCATTTCCCAGTTTCCAGGAGTGAGGCTTTCACTCACCCCAAGGACATGAGGCCGTGGTTTAATAGGAAAGAGAAACAGCCAGAGATTTTCCTTCAGATTTCCTTTGTGCACTTAATTCTTTCACTGCACATAAATCACAAACCCGTTCATTTTCAACGTTGTTTTTTTGGTTTAAATACTGAGACTTGTTGGATTGCCTCAGCCTCTTACACCTCCTTCCTTCCTGTTTCAGTCTCAGGCTGCTGTGGGTGCCCAGAGCGACATCCCCTTAAAACAGGAAGAGTTTGAAGTCACTGAAACAGCAGGTCTGTGCCTGAGGGAGCTGCGAGAGAGGGGCTGGGGTGGGGGACAGCCCAGGCCCCAGTTTAAGCTCCAGTACTGGTGTCAGTGCCGTGGAGCCGGGGTTACAGTGCTCTCAATCCACTGGCAGCCAGATTTTGTGGGGCCCATCCCAGTTGAATTCCGAGGGGAAGGAGGGGTTTCTCTCCCAGCCTGGCGTGTGCAGCAGGGGAGCAGCAGTGCCTGACACCCTGGAAAGGGCCCAGCGGGGCTGTTTTGTTCCTGCTCTTCCATCTGCTGATCCTGGGCTTTTCTCTCTCTCTCCAGTGTCTCACAGGGAAGGCAAGTTCCGTTTCGAGCTGTCCAAGCTCATGGTTGTAGCAAAAACCCCCCGTGACGAGCTGTGACCCCGAGGCCAGCCCCGGGCAGGGGGCTTGGCTGCACCAGCGTGGCAGTGAAGGGATTTCCTGGTTACCTGCGGGGTTTTTCTTTTGGTTGGCCAAACCTTTTACGTTTTCCGTACTGAAATGTGCTGGGGACCGGCGCGAGTGGGGCTTGGAGGGGTGAGGACAGATTTGTTCTGCCTTGTGTCAGAGTAACACCGAGCTTTGCAGCTGGAAACCTCCCGGGAGGCTCCCGATCCTGCTGTGCCTGCCTCCTGCTCGGCTGAGCTGCTGAGCAGGGCAAAGCTGCCTGGGAAGGGGCTCCTTATCTGGAAGAGCAGCGTGGGGAGATAAGGGGCTGGGTTTAAGCAGGCTTGCTCAAGGGAAGTTGTTAACTCTGTAGTCTCTGGAGGGGAGGTGGGATTTCTCTCTCCACCAGCGTGACAGGAGGAAGTAATTAATTTACGGGGAGGAAGGGAGGGAGGTGGCCAAAGCTCTGATTCCATGGTGAGTGTGTGGCTGGGGAGGATCCAGAGCTGGGCTGGGGTAGCGTGGATGGGGGAAGGCAGAGCAGCTCATTCTGACACAACCAGGAATCAATCCAAGCAACACTTCCACGTCTCAGCACAACCACAGGACTATTTTATACCTACAGAAAAGTGATTTCTTTTCTTATCCAGAGTAATAACAGGGAATGTGCAATTCCTTTCCTGTGTAAGTACAGCACAAATAAAGAAACAAAGCATCGTGCTCTGGCCTGAAGCTGCTCTGCTCTGTCTCTCCTCCCCTCTCCAGCTGGGTGGACCTTTGTTGCTGCTTGGCCAGGAGGAGCTGAGGCATCCCACGGGAACCTGGGGCCTGCAGAGGGTTTAGGGGGGGCTTGCAGCTGGCACGGACACACACCTAGGAACAGTGAAGAATTTCTGGCTGGGCGTCCCTCAGCCCCATCCCACCACACCTGCCCGGGATTCCCAGCTCTGGTTCCTCCCAAACACACTGCTGACAGGGACACGCCAGCCCAGGGGGCCAGGAGTTGTTCTCAAAGGCCACGGGCCCCTGCCCTCCTGAGGCACCAGCACCTCGTGGGCTCCTGGTGTTCTCCACACCCCGCTGTGAATGGGCTTTGCCCCCACCCCAAGCTGTGTCACACAGTTATCTGTGGCAGCTGGAGCCAGGCCTGTGAAATGACAGAGACAGAGCCTTTGTGTCTTTTATTTAATCTTCTGAGGCTGAGAGTTATCAGTGCCGGTGGTGGAAAGGGAGCAGCGAGCGGGAGCCGCTCTCTGCCCACGAGCGCCCGTGCCTGGAGACATCCAGGGAGCAGGGGGCACGAGAAGGTCATGGAGATAAGGCCAGCGGGGATTGTGTGGTGTCTTGGATGCTAAAAGGGCAATTTTCAGTGCTCAGAGCCGAGCTCAGCATGCTGGGAGCAGCTGGAACATCCCTGCTCTGGGAGCAGACGCTGCTCCAGGCTGTGTCCGACTGCGGAGTCACCCCCTGCTGCCAGGGCTCTGCTTTTGGGCTCCTCCTGAGCAGGGAGGGGACGTGGGGGTGCAGAGGAGCACGTGTGGGTGTCTGCTGGGAGCGGGATCCCACAAATCGTGGAATGGTTGGAGTTTGGAGAGGCCTTAAAACCCATCCAGTGCCACCCCTGCCATGGGCAGGGACAGCTTCCACTGTCCCAGGTTGCTCCAAGCCCCGTCCAGCCTGGCCTTGGACACTTCCAGGGATGGGGCAACCTGTGCCAGGGCCTCCTCGCCCTCACAGAGAGGAATTCTTTCCCAATATCCCATCCATCCCTGCCCTCTGGCAGTGGGAAGCCATTTCCCCTTGCCCGTGCAAATCCAGGAGCTGCTGGGCCATTGAGCAGGGACAGCACAACCAGCAGCAAGGCCAGGGGACAGAGAGCACAAGCCCCAGGTCCCAGAGAGCCAGCACCACCTGGGGACAAGCCCAGCTGTCCCCAGGACTCATTTTGTCACTGTCACCACTGCTGGAACAGCTGCACAGAGCTCCCAGGCCACACAGGTGAGTTTATTCAAATAACTCATCAGGGCTACAGAGTTTGCTAAAAACGAACAACCATCACTGAGTCGAGGGCATGGAAAAGGGATGGAATCCCAGGGGGAGCTTTGGATAACCACCAAGGACAGCGCTGGAGCTGTCAGGTGGCACCGCTGCCGGAGGCTGGGGGGGAGTCAGGTGTTGGGTGGTTCCTGGGATCCAGGGAAGGAGCAGCTCCCCCCAGCTCCCTCCCTGCCCTCCCCCAGGTGAGGAGGGATCCGCCTGGTCTCAGAGACTTGTCTTTGAGGACACCAAAGCCCACGCAGAAGCACCTTCCTGCCTGGGGCAGCACAAGTCTGGACCATGATTGGCTCCCACCACGTTGTGGAGCTGCTGGAAGAAAACCACAGAATTCCACAACCCTCCAGTTACAGGGTCTCACAACCATTCACCCCAACAACGTCCCACCTGCTCAGAGACACCTCAGAGGTGCTTCACACTGCAAGTCTTTGGTTCAGTTTTCCCCCAGAGGGTTACAACAGAGTTCGAGGCAAAGAGTCCAAATCCTTGGACTCTGAGCTAAAGGCACTTGGTGGGCAAAAGAAATCAAACTGTACAGCAGGGGCCCAGAATCCCAGGATCCCCTGGAAAGGGCTCAGCCCAGCGCAGGGAGGGGTCTGCAGACCTTGGGCAAGGGGGAGACGAGTCAAGAGGATCGGTCTCTTGGAGGAGTGAGGAGAACGCAAGTGAGCACTGCAGAGCAGGAGGAGGAGGGGACGGCGAGCCCGGCAAGGTCCAAGCAGGCGTCGCGTCTTTGGCCTCGCGGGAGGCAGAGTCCGGCTGCCGAGAGCCCACCCGGGCCAGCCTCAGATGTTGTCCTCCTCCAGCATCTTGTTGACCCCCTCGCAGATCCTCTTGAGGTGGGTGCGGTAGGGCTCGGCCGGGCCGTACAGGGCCGACAGGAACTCGTAGTCCGCAAAGTGGTTGAAGACGTGGTTGATGCGCGAGTGGGACTTGGCCGTCAGGTGCCCGTTGACAGCCTGGTGCAGCAGGTCCCGGCACTCGGTCAGGACGCTGGACATGACCCTGCGGTCGAAGGTGAAGTCTATCTGGTGGAAGCTGACGGCCGTCATGGCCAAGGTGTGAACCTTCTTGCGGAACCGCTCCATGACCAGCAGCTCCTCGGGGCTGAACTGCCCGTTGCGGTAGAGAACACCCAGCTTCATCACGATCTTGATGAGGTTTTTGATGATCTTCTGGGCCTCTTTGCGGTTGTGGGTGTACTCCTTGGTGGCCCGGTACAGCTCGTCCAGGATCTCGCTGCTGGTGTCGTCGATGAAGACGTTGGCGATGGTCTTGGTGGCCATTTTGCTCAGGAGCTTCTTCTGGGCCTGCAGGGCCAAGTTCTTGGTGCTGAAGGTGTCCATCTCTGCGGGGGAAGAGGCACACACGGGTCAGCCCTGCTCTGCATCCATCCCCATCTCCCCTGGCCTCATGGAGTGTCCCTGTCCATGGCAGGGGGTGGAGCTGGATGAGCTTTAAGGTCCCTTCCCACCCAAACCATTCCACATTTCTGTGATTCCTCACCTCCCCACGCAGCTTTTTGGCAGGAGAAAGAGCATCTCCAGCCAATGGTGAGACCGAGGGAGCTCCTGGGTGCCAGGGCAGGTGAGAGCTGAGCTCACCCCCCAGGTCTGGTTGGTGGGATCAGTGACAGGGTGTTCCCACCTTCCTTGTCCCAAGCTCCGTGGAGAGGTGTCCCTACCTGAGCACCGCCCGTGCCCCTCCATCCCGGCGTCCCTCCTGCGACCGACGCCTCCCTGCTCCCGGTGCACCAAGGACTCTTGCCCCATCATTTTAACATTTTTCCTTCCTTAAACCCTGACTCATTTCCTGCAGGGTGAGCTGGGGACAGCCCAGTGGCAGCTGAGTCACCCCTGCTGCCATGTGCCACATCCACCCCGGTGCTGGCCGCGGCCGGAGCGGCACAGCGGGGGGGCAGCACCCAGCCGTGGCGTGGGAGCCCTTTTCCCTGGCACTGCTCACCCTGGAACACCCACACGAGCTCGGGCTTGTTCTGCTGCCGCCCCAGCCGCCTCCGGAGCCGGCACCGCACGGAGGTGAATAATTCACCCAGACAGGAGCCTCACCTACAGCCCCACTCCCACATCCCGGCGGGACCAAATCCATCACCTCGGGCAGAGCACGGCTTTAAACTCTGCTGTGAACGATTAAAACGCCGCCGACCCTGGAGATGCATCTCGGTCTGGGAAACCGCAGAGCTACAAATCACAGGGAGGGGAGAGCAGCGGGAAAACAACCGGGATGGATGGGCAGAGCTGGGAGCTGCTTATGCAAGAGCCTGCACATGGCATGGACAGCCTGGCAGAGCGGGAGGGGATGGGATCAGCCTATAAATACATCCCCAGGGAGGGGAGAGGAGATATTTCAGCTGAAGGATGCTGCTGGTGTGAGGATGGATGGGGATAAATTGCTCATGGGTAGGGAGCAGGTTTAGATTGGATGGTTGGAAGGAATTCTTCCCTGTGAGGGGGGGCAGGCCCTGGAACAGGTGCCCAGAGAAGCTGTGGCTGCCCCTGGATCCCTGGCAGTGTCCAAGGCCAGGTCAGACAGGGTTTGGAGCAGCCTGGGACAGTGGAAGGTGTCCCAGCCCATGGCAGGAGTGGGATGAGAGAAGCTTTTGGTCTTTTTCCAACCCAAACCATTCCACAACTCCGGGATTCTGCCACAGAACCGAGTCTGTCCCCATCACAGGCAGCTCTGTCATTCCCCCCGGCCAAGCTGAAAGTCCCAGACCCCTCTGGGGATCCCCAGTCCTGCTCCTACCACTCTGGAGCACACACCAGGCTCCTGGCAGCACATCCCAGCTCCTCATGGATCCCCTGCTGTGGCCAAGGCTCCAGCTCACCCAGCCAGTCGTGCCAGGTCGATGGTGCTGAGCCCCGGCTCCCTGAGCCTCTCCCGGCCACCAGCTCCCAAACCCCAGGGCAGCCAGGGCTCCGTGGGGATGAGAATCCCGGGAGCAGTAACGGAGCCGCCATCCCCGGCGCGGTGGGAGCCGCTGCCTGCAGCGTTATTTACAGCCCTCAGGAAAAACACGGAGGTTTGGAAGCATTTCCTTCGCTAGGAAAACATTGATTTTTGTCAGCCTGAGCCTCGAGCTGACTTAATAAGACAAAGATGACAACGCAGAGCCTGGTGACAGCAGCTCCCGGGCAGGTCGGGCTCATGGAATGCCGATGGCTGTGTCCATGAGGTGCTGCCGGAGCCGAGCCTGGAGGGAGGGACGGGCAGGACGGACAGGGGCAGCTCCATCTCCTCTGCCCTGGCTGTGAGGGAACTCGCTTTGCCCGTGCCAGGCATCCTGTCCGGAAGGAACAGGGCTTTGCCGTGGTGCTGACAGCCTGGAAGTTCCCTCCCAGGCTTGTGGGGTGCCCTGGGAACGGTGCCTGGATAAATAGGAACTCCCACACCCGAGCTCTCCCCTGGGTGACCACAGACATAAAGCGAGTGCAAACTCCACCTCCAGAGCACATGAAAAATAGGAAGTGCCAAGTCCTGCGAGCTGCCCACAGCTCCCAAGTGCCAGCTGGAATAACGGATGAACCCTCTGCTCCATGCACCAAATAACACCCGGCTGCTCAGGGCCTTCCCCTGCTCCAGGATGAGGAGCATTGCTCCAGGGGGAAACTGAGGCACAAAGCATTACAGAGAGGTCTAGGGACCCCAAAAGTGGTATAGGCAGGTGTAGGGATCCCAGAAATGCAACCAGCTCCCTCTCCAGTGCCCAGAGATGGTTTTACAGGTCGCTCCCTGCAAACCCCGAGGAAACGCAGGCTCACCTCCCGCAGGCTCCCGCTGCAGCGGGATGGTTCCCCCGGCACCCTCCGCACCACACTCGGCCCACCAGGAGCTGCTGACTCAGCACCAGCAGGAGATTTCACCGGAATGAGCCGTTTTCCTGCTGGGAAGGGCCCCACGACCCCATTGTTCACGAGGGGCTGCTATCGGCGCACACAAGAGTCGAGCTTTGCCCTGAGCCGCCAACTGGAGCCCGAAATAACCCACTTCACTTCCTTCCTGTCGCTGAAGCTTCCAGCCCAGCTCAGGGCTTGGGCTCCCCCCACCCCCTTCTTCTTTTTAATGAAAACGCCCTAAAAAACAGCTTCTTCTTGTTCCGAAATGAAGCAGCCGAGTGCTGCTGTCACCAAGTTCCTCCCTGCTCCGGAAGAGCGCGGCAGGGCTGCGGCCCCAACGGTGGCTTTGGGGACAGGTACACCCCTTTGCTGGAGGGTTTCCACCCATTTTGTTGGTTCTGGAGGAGCCTTGCAGCCCTGAGCGGTGGTGTGAGGGTTGGGGTGTCCTGGGTGAGGACACAGAGGGTGTCCCTGCCACAGGACGGATGTGGTCCCCTGGGGACAGACACGTGCCATGCCCATCTCAGGTTTGGCGTTCGCCCTGATGGGCTTGCACCTCACCCCACACCCAGCTGTGACCTGATTTCCCCGGGATCCCCAAAAAACTTCCCCCACACCACTGAGGGCACAAGCATCAATGAAAGCTCCCATCTGAGGGGGGGACATGAGACCCTGTCACCCTGTGGTCACCTGGTGCCGGTGGCACCACAGCAGAGCTGCCAAGTGAGCACCGTCCAGAGCTGCTTTGTGGAGAGGGGCTAAATCCAGCAGTGACATCACCCCAGCTCTCATTTCTACCTGCCCCAAAGTTCCCTCTCCCTGCCTGTCCCTTTCACCTGGTTCCCACCTGCAGCTCCGTGGGCTCGGCCCCCCAAGCCCCCCCAGTTCCCTTGGCAGCGGGTGAATATTTCATGCAGGAAAGGAAAAGCACTTCAATAATTCATGGAGCAGCACAGAGGGGGAGGCTCCACAAAGCTCCAGCTCACAGCAGAGGCACCTCTGCCTCCTCTTCCTCCTCCTCTCCCTCCTCCACCTCCTCCTCTCCACGGCCATAGTAACTCGGATTGTCTTGCTACAAGTTTCCTCCGACATGGAAACACCGTTTCCCAACAGGATAAACATCGAATAGCGGCGATCTCCCTGGATTTCCCTCCATCGCACAGGCTGTTCCCTCCCAGTGCTTTGGGAAACCCCCCTGCTCTGCACCTCAGCATTCCCGGGCCCCCGAATCCGTGGCTGAACGCCAAGGGGGAGGATGGGATCCCGCTGCTCTGCTCCCCATCCCCCGGCATCGCTTTCCCCCGTGCTCCAACCCCTATTAATTAATTAAACCCTCCTGGATTACAGGAGCCGGGTCGGAGCGCCGGGCAGTAACCGGAGAGCCCCAGCAGCGTCCCCAGCCCGTCCCCCACCACCCGCGACCCCCGCAGCTCCCCGGCCCTCGTTACCAGCGCCGGGAGAGCCGAGGAAGAGGAGCGGGAGGAAGGACGCGTGCCGGCCCTCGCAGGTTGCCATGGGCGCAGCGAGCAGCCGGAGACGCGGCTCGGGCGCGTGTGTGCCGAGCGGGGTGAGGCCGGGAGGAAGCCGCTGGGTAAACACCTCGCCCGAGGAAAAGCTCCTTTCTTGGCAAGGCCGGGGTGAATCCGCGGCCGCCGCGGCCGGAGCAGGGGCCGGCGATGCTGCGGGGCAGCGCCGCAGCCGGGTTCTGCCTCCCCCTGCTCACTGCCGGGGCTCATCCGAGTGGTTCTATCTCACCCTGCTCACTGCCGGGGCTCATCCACCGGTGGTTCTATCTCACCCTGCTCACTCCCGGGGCTCATCTCGGTGGTTCTCACACCCTGCTCACTGCCGGGGCTCATCCCGGTGGTTCTCTCACCCTGCTCACTGCCGGGGCTCATCCCGGTGGTTCTCACACCCTGCTCACTCCCGGGGCTCATCCGAGTGGTTCTCACACCCTGCTCACTCCCGGGGCTCATCCCGGTGGTTCTCACACCCTGCTCACTCCCGGGGCTCATCCCGGTGGTTCTCACACCCTATTCACTGCCGGGGCTCATCCCGCGGTGGTGCCAAGCGCTTGGCGTGTCCCCATCACTGTCCTCACCACCTCTGGCACCGGGACCTGAACTGCTCCATCCCCAAATCTCCTTCCCGCGGGTGCCCTCGCTGGGGCCGCAGATGCACCCGCGGGAAGGAGACGGTTTTTGGTTTTGCCTGGGAATGCTGATCCGCCCCGGCAGCTCCAACGTGTCTGTGCACGGAGCCGAGCGGCCCATCCGAGGGGGCTCCCGCGGTGCCAACCCCGCGCGTGGGCAGGGAATCCCCGCCAGTGCTTCCCGTGGGAATGGGATCCTGGGATCCCCACGGAGCCGTGCTCCGGCACGGGGCAGGGGGGGTGACCTGGGGGCTGATCTGAGGATCTGGTGCGGTACCAAGGAATTCCCCCGGGATTACTGTGCCCCAGGGGGGAGGCAGCTGCAAATTGGAGAGAAGGAGGAGGAGAAGGAATGGAGGTTATTTTCAGGAGAGAAGGAGGAGGAAGAGGAGGAGGAAGAGGGGTTATTTTATGGAGAGGAGGAGGAAGAAAGGGGGATTTTATGAAGGAAAGGCAGAGGAAGAGGAGGAGGAAGGGGGTTTATTTTACAGAGAGGAGGAGGAGGAGGAAGGGAGGGTTATTTTGGAGCATCTGTCTCGCCTTCCATTTCCTCCTTTTCTTTCTCCAGCTGCCATCAAGCTGCTGTCTCTGGCAGCAACTTCCTTTCTCCTTCGCTCGGAGCAGACGGAGACTCATGGGGAAGTAGAAAACAGAGGCTGGGAGGGGGGAAACTGAGGCCAAACCACCATCCCTCCGTCTGTCCGGCCTGCGGTGGGGCCAGGGCGCATCACATGCTTCCTGCCCCGGGATCAGGAGGACAAAGTCACTCTGGGAGGCAGGAAAACTCCATGGGACAATTCGGACCCGATACTGGGCTTGGGGTCAGCAAAGAACGGCCCAAAACGGCCCAAATCCTTCCCTGCTCCAGGGGAAGATCAGTCAGAGTCGGGAAGTTTTACACCCAGCTCTTGCCCCGGGTGGGATCTGGCCTCTCCAAAGGGATTAGCCTTTCCAGGAATCGAGGAATTTCATGCTCTGGAGCGCAGGGGTGGGAGGAGGGACGGGCGACGCTCCAAGCCAAGTGTTGCCATGGGGCACCCGGCCCTGCCCTGGCACGTGGGCCCGTGACAGCCCCACGGGGGTGGCTCCGGTGCCTTCTACCAGCTCCCGTTATCCAGCACCCAACCGGACCCAGCGCTGCTTCCAGCCCCGTCGCACTTCCCTCGAATTTGGGGGAAAATCGCCCTTTCTCCGTGTTTTACCCACCTGGGAAAGCTGAGGCACCTCCAGGGGCTGCCGGGAGCAGCTCCGGGCTCTGCCCGCCCCGCAGCTCCCGCCCCTCGCGGCNTCTGCCCGCCCCGCGGCTCCCGCCCCTCGCGGCCCCCCAAGCCCCGCTTTGCCTCCGGGGCTCCCGAGGGCCGGGGGCTGGGTGGGGCCGTCGGCGCCCGGTGACACCGGGGAGGGGGGACACACACGGATGATTCCCGGGGTGGGTGGCGAGAGGCTTCTCCCCGCAGTGGAAGCACGAAACGGGCCGGTACCGAGCGCCCCCGCCCCCACGGACCGGGGAAGATGGGAGGAACTGGGAGGTACCGGGAGGTACCGGGGAGCCGGCCCTTACCTGCAGCCTGCCTCGGGGAGCCGGCGCCGGGACCGGGACCGAGGCTGCTCCGGTGTCCCGGGCGGGA
>VZTG01005952.1:0-111751 GCA_013397845.1 Melanocharis versteri
CCTATTTTTAACCTAGGACATACGTGTATGTGCTTCAGGGAATACAGAGGTGTGATGTGCAGAAAATACAAATACAAAGAGACGTGCAGCAGATCCCTAAGAGTCTCCCTGGTTGCCAAGGCTGCACCCTTGTTTGGCTGTTCATGACCCCCTGCAGAAGCCTCCCAGGTTGCCGCCCCTTGCACTGCCCTGCCCACAGATGTGAGGGAATTTAGACTCCCCTACAAGCCAGGGTTTACAATTCTAGAATTTTTTGAGAAGCTACAAAAACCACCCTGTCCCCTTTGTCGTGACAAACAGCAGCCTAGGGCACGTCCTGACCAGGATGTTCCCACAAGGCTCTGCACCAGCCTGCTGCCCCTTCCACAGTCCTCCCTGCATCCAGCCATATGAGCCATGCCTTCTACTCCTCTGGCTTTTCCCTGCCTGCCTCTGTCTTCAGGCACACAAGGCAGGCCCCCCTTCAGCCTGTGGCATCCTCCACAAAGGCTGCCTCACTCCCATCATCCTGCCCCAGCTGACCAGAGGGTTGGAGCACCTCTCCTCTAAGGAAAGGCTGAGAGAATTGGGACTGTTCTGGAAAAGAGAAGGTTTCAGAGTGATCTAACTGTGGCCTTCCAATACCTAAAGGGAACTAACAGGATAGACAGGGCAAGGCATGTAGTGACAGAACAAGGGGAATTGGGTTCAAATTGAAAGAGAGGAGGTTTAGATCAGATATTAGGAAAAACTTCTTTACTGTGAGGATGGTGAGGCACTGGCACAGGTTGCCCAGAGAAGCTGTGGCTGCCCCATCCCTGGAGGTGTTCACAGCCAGGTTAGATGGGGCTTTGAGCAACCTGGTCTAGTGTCCCTGCTAGTGGCAGGGGGGGTGGAACTGGATGATCTTCAAGGTGCCCTTCCCACCCAGGCCATTCTAGGATACTCAGCACCACCTCTCCTTTACTTAAGCACAAGCTGCTATCACCAGTCCCCCACAAATCTAGTCTAAAGCCCACAGGAAGGACGTGCTGCTGGGCGCTCCCTGGTGCAGGGTTTCGGGGCCCCTCTCCCACTCCCCACCCAGCTGTGCTGGCTGTGCACCTGCCTGGAAGGTTCCCAGAGCAGGGAGGAGCCTGGCCCTGCCTCACCTGGTCAGCGGCGTTGCTGAGGGGCCTCCCCTCAGCATTTCCAGGCTGGCCGTGCACTGAAGGCTGACGGTGACCTAGAGCTTCTATAAAAACACGATGTGCATTTTTCCAAGGCTGCACATCTCAGGAGCAGAACACCAGGAGACAGAACTGCTGCATCTCCACAGCTCTGCAAAATTAGCAGCATGTTGTGGTGGAACTACTGCTGTGGCCTACCTAGGAGTATAAAAATTATTCAATTCTTGCTATTTCAAGATGACTGATTTGCACTTCAAAGAACTGAATCACAACTTATTAGAATAAACTTTTATTTACTGCTCTCAGGATCCTTATTTTATACTTTAAAGTATGCAACAAAACCTGCTACATTCAAATCTATACAGATTTACTGATATATCATTCACGTTTTACAAAACTGCATATAGATTTGGGAAATTTGTATAAGTTACCTTTATTTACATGTAATACCCTCAGTCCTAATGACCTAGTCAAAGGATAAAACAAAGCGGGATTTTAAATATCCCTTAAGACCCATTAACATTTGTTACATAATTTACATATCTTCAGAGAGAGAGGTGCTACACTTCCTTCTTGCATATTTATAAAGACTGTGACTAAACAGAAATTTGCTGGCCAAAGCTAGGTACTGTCATTTCCTCAGATCATATTGGTAATAAAATGTTAAAATTTGAGCAAGCCAGGTATACAAAACAATTTTTTTCTTTTGGAACCAACTTTGCTAATCATTTTAACCAGCACTTGCTCAAAAAAGGTGTTAACATTAATACAAAAAAATACCCACATTTACAAAAGAAATCAAACTAATATTTATATATGACAAGTTGATCTACAATAAATTGCACATTGTTGGTTATGACTTTGGTTATACTGTATTAACAAATTTGGTTTCTAGACTAACACTGGAGAAAAAAATATAAAAATGCAGCTGTAGAAACTAGCAACCTGTAAACATATCACAGAACCAAATTCTGCACCTGATCACATGTGCATAACCTCCATGCAGTTCAGAGGAGTTTGCACATAACAGATTGCTGAATTTGGCCCAGAAAACCCTGTAAACATGTTCTTTATTGTTATGTAGTGCAATACTGCAAGAATGGATAATAAAGGCCTCTAACTATCAGTAACTAAATACTGAGTGATATCCATACAAATTTCACTTTAAGATTGATTTGTTGCAAAAGGCTGAATTGAAAATATTATCGTTCAACTACAAATTTATCAAAAAAAGTGATGAACACTCAATAAACCAACATCAGTATACAAATTCAAACAAAAAAATGGACATAATTTCTCATTAAAACTCAGAATTATGCTGCTTATCTGTTTTGTATAAAAATCTTGGGTTTGTTACACTGTTTTAGCAAAAGCAAGTTAGAAACAGAAGTCTAACAACTGTGTCAGCAAGTCAGTGTTCTGCAAACAAATGTTTTCCAATGTTTTATCAAATATGCTGAATTATAAGGTGCTTTGGGCAGATCTGTTGCAAAGAGCCTGAAGCAGCAGAGATTATGATATCGTAATACATTAAATTGTTGGGTTTGTTGTTTTTTTTGTTTGGCTGGGGTTTTTTTAAAACAGTTTAACAATTTCAGTTGTTCCTCTTAAAGCAGCAAATCAAATTTAAATCCTCTGCAAAGATTTCTTCACAGCTTTACTTCAGTAGTTTACTGCAGGACAGTCTCAAATATTGTACAAGAGGAAACTGCTAAAAACATTTTAGTTTTTGACTTACTTGGCACTGGCTGATCCAATGTGTATATTGCATGTATCAGCAAAGTACACAAAACTATGGAAATGACAAAATACATATTCAAAAGTTAGTGATTTTTAATACTCAGTTATTTTACATGTGATACTATGAAGATTCAATAGCCATGTGACTAAATACAATGGTAGTCCCTGGAAAACTCAAATTTCTTTGTAAACCCTTAGAATGAAATTGCAGCACTGGACCAATATCATTTATGTCTGTGTCTTAATCAACCCCATCAAAACCCTGAGTGTTTTCAATCGCTAGAAGAAGTTTATCCCACAAATCTTCAAACGAGTCATATGGAGGCAAATCCAAGCGATTAAAGCTGAAAAACAGATGAAAACTCTTAAGTATTTCATCACTTTTACTAGAGGTCATAATTTATCTGAATTAAAAACTCACCACGTATGAGCTCTCGGCAGTTTTTCAGGGGTACCCCACTGTTCAACTGTGAACAACTGTGGTCCATTTGAACCTGAAGAAAAGAACACATCAATTTTCACCCTATTATGAAATCCTTTTATAATCAGAGATTGAAATTATGACATATTTGGGGGTTTTGTAATCCAGTTCTGACATTAAAAGGAGCTATCTATATGAATAAAATATAGACTATTGTCAGTAATAGTCAATAATCCCAATTCACTTGTACTTCAATTATTTCTTGCTATACCTCAATTTCAAGAGACTTTCACACCTAAAGCTCAGAAACCTAAGTCCTAAATGTATATGCATAGTAGCTGGCATTGAAGTTTTCTGGACAAAACAATTTTATACTGTTATAAATTTTGCATGTAAAAACTTACACGTTTACCACCATGTGCCAAGTTACATAACCCGGTAGAAAGCATTCCGTGTCCACCTTTACCTACGCAACCACAAAGTAGAGTAACCGAGAACTTTTGGAAACATGGCAATCATACGTGTAGTCCCAGGATGTTCTTATGCACTCGAGAGAACATTTTCTGGCTAGCAAGGTTAGCCCCAGCTCCCTCTATCCTTCAATAACTATCTTACAGCATCTCGTATCTCAAAGCTTCTTGGACTTCCCAAATCTCACCAAGTAGATGCAAAGGGCATTTTGTAACCGATTTCTTAACCTGGGAGAAGACTGTGCAGTTAAAAAAAAGGAAGACAAAAAATGCACTATCTTGTCAGAGAATGTCGGTGGAGTGTCCCAGTTCTCCAGCATGGGCGGGTTTGCTCCCAGCCTCAGAGCAGTCCCGTTTCAGGAGCAGAAACGCCTGGCTGTGCCACGAGAGGGAGATCTCCGCTAGGAAGCGGCTCCAGGGCTGCAGAGCGGGCAGAAGGGAACAGCCCGGCAGCAGCAAAGCCCCACAGACCAGCACAAAACACTGAAAAACCACCTACGGCTCTTTCAACACAAGGTACAGAAAATATAATTGTTACTGGGGCTTAGTAAGGATGGCATGCTGGCCACAGTAAAGCAGAAATGACTGTAAGAGAAACAAACAAAGCACTGTGCAAGACAACTGCTAGCTGAATTTTTCATTAACGAGTACGCAAATACAACTACAGAAGACTGCCCAAGGATATTCTAATCCCTCGGCAGAAGGAATTTCAGCAGTTTCTTTCCCTGTATCACTTCTTTGTTCTGTCTCTAGTAGTGTTCTTAGACAAATAAGCAGAACTCCTGAGGCAGCAGAATTGTGACTGGGTCCCCCTGCGATGAGCATGTGCTGTAAACCAACAATGCCAAGGTTCAGGTGCAGCAGCAGACACATGGCTCAAGCCTGCTGAGGACACTGTCTTTCCCATTGCAACTCACAACTCATTTACTGGTGGAACAGAAAAAAATAAACCATGTACTTACGATGAGAATGAAGACATGGAGAAATGAGAACACATGAGGGGTGGTTTTGCTCACAATCCTTTTGTTTTATAAACAAATTAATGTCTTGTTTATAAAAAAGGAAATGTTTAATCAGAGAGGCAAGTTAGGCTATTCAGCCATTTGCACAGCATCTCAAGCACTTTTAGCCTTAATAAAGTAGTCTAGCAGAAAACATAATAGCTGATGGCAGCTGAGAACAGACTTCCCCTAAGCCAAGCATCCCCACCCTTTGTGGGCTGCTCTATCTGCTTGCCCGCAGTCTGCCCACAGTGGCTTTTCTGGCTTTGCTATTGAAATTCGCTCCCTGCTGTCATCTGCTTGTTTCAGTCTCGGCGTTGTAGGTTCAGTACTTTTCTTCTGGCTTTATGTTTAACTCGTGCCATTTCAGTGGTCCCCTTTGGAGCATATCCTTACAAACAACTGCATCTGTACAACCGTGGCTTGCGAACAGATAAAAGCAGTTGGGGAACTGAAGTTAACTGCTGATGCCAGCATGTCTTTGTAATCAGATCTTGGATAACTGAGAATTTTCTTCAAGCTCAATCATGTGTTAAACAGGGATTTTTGCAGCTCTTGAGAACTTTAAAAATCCCCATTTGAGAAGTCCTATACATTTAAAAACTTCCAAAGCCAGAATTAAAACAAAGTATTTATAGAACATGAGAAACGTGTGATGTAAGTGACTCTTCTCTAACTTTGTTTCTTAAAACTGCCAGTACATACTAGATTTTAAAACAAAATTTGAAAAATAATTTGCAATGTCTGAAGTCAAGCATCAGGACAATGTTGGTATTGGGTTCTTTGTTACTTAATTGTGAAGAAAATCTTAAGTACTCACCATACAGCTCAGCAAACCCATTCATGGGAACACGTGATGTGCCAGTAACAAACTGTAGTAATCTTATTCTCTTTTCAGAGTCCATCATTAAGACTGCCTATATATGATAATGATTACAATTAAAGATTTATTTTTAAATTAAAGTTTTAAGCTAGTAGACTTATGCAACATAGTATCTACCTCTAAATCATTATCTATGACACACATATGCACTTTTTTTAGTGACACACACAGTCTACTTCTCTGCTTATTGCTTAAAGCTATGAAGTCAACAATTTTTTAATGGCACTGTAACAAGAGTATGGTTACTGGCTTAGCAGGCTGTTAAAATGCTTCCCTTGAAGATTTGGCCCCCTACTTTCTTTGAAGTTTCCTGATGTTATGAACTAGAAGCCAAATTCCTGTAATTTATTAAACAGAAGAGTTTAACACCTCTTTAGTGTAACCATGCCAGGAAAACCTACACAAATATTTTTAACCCCAGTCAGACAGGGATTTTTTTGAAAAAGCAAGCATCAGTATTGCATTTACATTCTTACCATGCATCTCATCTTTAGTTTTCTTACTTTCTCAGGAATTTTAATGGTCAAATAATATTTACCTAATCTTTCAATGAATCAAACTATGAACTAGCAGAAAGGCAGCAGCTTTTGAACACATTTTCGATAAGAAAATATTAAAACTTCATGATACCTTCCAGAACCACTGTATTACTTGGTGGTTTATGTTGTAGCCATTTTTGTATTTTGTGTGTAGTTTCCAATCAGCCACGTCCACATCTCCCAATCCACACATTAATAACTATACAGAAAAAAAACCAAACAAACAACACTGAAGTTTAAGTCAGTAAACTTAAGCTTCAACATAATTTGTTTTCTTTTCCATGATACACCTACCTCTAGCTCATTTTCGTCAAAAATTTTAATCAGATCCTGTGGTATTAGTTCAAAAAAGCCCTGAAAAAGATGAGGGAAGTTTGTAAAAATCAAGGCAACATTATTTAAGCATTTTTAGTCATGGCAAAGGATATTTAGAGGCTTTGGTAAACAGAGCCAAAGCAATATATCAAATACAGATGTTTGGACACCAGTAGCCCCCAGTTTTGTTATAGTACTTTGAATTGACATCTTTATTGTGCAACACTAAGTGATGAGTATGGAAGTCTGAATATCATCTATGTAATACAATTTGTACAAATAAGGGTAAATGACCTAGTTTAAATCAAACTAATGTAATTAAATTAAGTTTAATTTCTGCAGAAGTCATTAAATAGTTTGCTCTACAGCTAAAGCTGTCAGTCAGGATTGAGAAATAAGCAAATTTTTCAATATTAATTAAACACCTCAGTAAAAACATACCAATATATTTTAAACTCTGAAATAACTCAAAGCTGACACTACAAACAGTACCACTGCCTTTTTTTATACCTTTAACAAAATTATTTGTAGGTCTTCATGGTGTCCAAAAAAACTTAATATGAGATGCAACAAACTCTTAGAAGAATTTATTTTGTAATTAAAACAATACCTCTTTAAAGGCTGTCATTTGTTTCTGTACTCGGCTCACAAATCTCCACTGAATTACAAGACTGCAAAAAAAAAAAAGCCCAAACAAAACCACATTTGAAGTGATTTATATACAAAGCAACAACTTCCTTTTGTAAATAAAGCTAACACAGAGCCCCTGTACTAGAGGGCAATCCAGTGAGATACATTGCACACAGTAGCCACTACTCACTGAATGTAGTCTCTCTTGTTCTTGTTGGTGACAACTATTTCTGATCCACCACTTTTCAGTTCATGTTGATGGGTCTAAATGCAATGCACAGAACAGGTCTTAAGGTGAGTATGTAACAGAATTCATATGTTAATATCAGGTAATTCACACAACTCTAAGACCGCAGAATTTGAAAACTATGAGAAATAGATCCAGTCACACAGACCATCTAATAAATAGAATGTGGTACATTTTTTTAAAAAAGGTGTATTATTGAGGGGTGCTAGACTGCAATGGGAAACCTCCATTTTTTCTGACCTGCTACAACACATCACCCAAGACTGCACACAGGTTCAGAGTAAGGCAGACTTCATTAACTGCATATTCCATGACCCAGCTTCCATTCCAAATTTCAAGGAGAAACAATTACAGAAAGCACTTCAGCAATGATCCCAGTAAGTGAAACAATATGCATCTCTCTTACAAAGTGACTTATACTACTAGAATCTCAGGAGACAAATATCTCGTTTTCAATCATCACGGATGCATTTTCATTGCTTCTTCTTAGGGTCACTGTTGTTACACAAGACCACAAAGGTTATTAGCTGTAGATCTAGCTGGCACCTGTAATCTGGAAGTTTTATTCAAGACCTATGGTATTTCTACATGATTTATCTTAAATAGCTTTGTACACAATAACAAACTTGTTTATTCAATAGGTTTCTAGTACATCTTAAGAGAAAGAAAAGATGTTATCTCCCAGCAATTCTAGCAGTTTTCAAAAGAGCTCCTCCTTTCCAGCCGATCACATAAACCCAACCTCTACTCCAGATCAAGCAACAGGACTATGCATATCTTAGTCTTGGTTGCCTTCACAGCAACAGCTACATTTCAATGCAAGCAGTATTTAACAAAAAAGCACAAGCCATTTTCTAAAGCACTGCTTATTTCCAAGTCCTTTATCACAGCCAGACTGAAAGTACTGCATGAGTGAAAAGCAGCTGATTGAGCGAAGGGGTTTTCTTAACACCATACAGATAAAATCCCCTAATTTCACAGGTCAAACATTTTCTTTCATGTTTTGTCTATTCTACTTTACATAAACATACTAACCTGACCAAAAAGTTCTTCATCAACTATGAATCTGAGGTCCAGTTCTGTTGGATCATTTTCAAGAATCCATCTCAGAGAATTGTAATATTCACTATCCTAAGAAAGAATCACAAAATAGTGAACACAAAATAAAGTAGTCACCTTATAAACTGCAAGAGGTTCCATGACAGCCCAGTGAACACTGCTGCCTAGGGTAATCCTGTACTGGATACAGAGACATTGCAGCTGTACTAAGCTCTTTGAAAACCGATTGCTCAGCAATCTATGTAAATGTCTCACATAGCAAAATAGTGGTAAGATGGTATTGCACTATCTGAAGTAATATATTTTGGACTCTCCTCTTGTCTCTCATCCTCTATTTATCCTCCTTTTATTGTCAGGCTTTACTACAAAGAACCCTAGGAAATCCAGCCACATCCTGGGCTCAATCCAAAGCAGTGCGACCAGAAGGTCAAGGGAGGTGATTCTGTCCCTGTACTCAGCTGTGCCCAGCTCTGAGGCCCCCAGCATAAGGACATGGAGCTGCTGCAGTGACTCCAGAGGAAGCCACCAAGCTGCCACGAGGGCTGGAGCACCTCTGCTCTGGAGACAGGCTGGGACAGCTGAGGGTGTTCAGCCTGGAGATGGGAAAGCTTCAGGGAGACCTTACAGCACCTTCCAGTGCCAATACTGGGGCTACAGAACAGATGGTGAGGGACCTTTCATCAGGGAGTGTAGTGATAGGAGGAGGGATGATGACTTTAAACTGGAGCGTAGATTTAGCTTGGATACTAAGAAACTCTTCCCTGTGAATATGGTGAGACACTGGCACAGGTTGCCCAGAGAAGCTGTGGCTGCCCCATCCCTGGAAGTGTTCAAGGCCAGGCTGGACAGGGCTTGGAGCAACCCAGTCTTAGTGGAAGGTGTCCCTGCCTTGCAACCCAAACCTTTCCATCATTCCAGAGTACTGAACAAAAACCAAATCAAAACAAAAAAATCAGGACACATCTATAAATATATTCCTCATAAACAGATTGGACCTATATTTTGTAATCTTAAAGGGCAGCAAAACTAATAACTGATTAAAAAGATAGAATAAAAATCACTTTGCCCATGAGTATTCTAGATAGGAGCCGTTATCAGGGAACCAACCAAACAAGAAAAGTCTAAGGGACATGTTTGCCTCTGAAAATGTTACATTGTATCACTCAAATATTTTCAGTCCCTGAAATTATTAATTTTAATAATCAAATACACAATCTAATTTAAAAAGCAGGTTAATCCTAAAGGTATTTCTATTCAATTCTAACAACCTCAGAGTCTAAAACATTTTAAGAAAACATCATAGAAAATTTAGAGTCAAGTTTCCAATACAGCCTAACTGACTTAAACCTGACTCTAGGTCTTTGATTTCATTGGAAGTTTTAATTCCTATACAACTTACAGACTTATAAAAGATGTGGCCTAAGATATCTTTGAATCATGCATTTTCAACCTTCAAAATGTCACTAAAGATATATATACACACACAAACACACATAAAATCTATAAATAAACATTAAATTTATCAACATGATAAAGCAAATTACATACCACAGACTCCATATCATGTAGGGTTATTGGTTTTTGGAGCATCATCTTGTAAAAAGGACGAATAAAAAAGGCTTTAAAGAAGAAGAAATAAATTGAACAGATGTAACTTAGGACTCAAAACCGGCGCAATATTAATCTGAATATCACATTACATAAAATAAATACTAACCATCCAAAAGTTTGCCATGGTAAACAGCCATTCCAGCCACACGACCTATAAACTTGAAATAAGAGAGATGATCTTCATTGCAAAGTCCAGAGTTCGGATTGATCTGCAGAGTATAGTTATCTCTGAAGTCGAAGGAGGGAGCAGGGAAGAGAAAGAAAAACAAAATGTTGTACTATTGGAACAGTTTCACATCTGAAGATCTGAAAGACATCACTAGTTAAATCAGTTATTGCTTTTCATGATGATATCTAATATTCAACAATACTCAATAGAAGACTATTAGTATATCAGAAACAACCACCACGAATTACCTTAGTAAGTTAGAGACATACCAGAGAGAAGGGATTAATTCCCATTCATTTTAAAGTAGTCAGGATAACATTCTCTGCATTACTGGTTAAGTACTGCCTCTTCTGTACGCAGGAGATGGTTGCAAGCACATGCTTGTCCATGCAAAATGACATGGCTTATGTTAGACTGCTGTAAAAAAACCCACAAGTACTGTCTCCACATTACTCTTCTGTCAAACAACTGGGTGCAGATCATTGCAGTTATTATCAACTACATCTTCCCAAGCAGCTGCAAGGGTGGCAGGAACCCCATTTTTAAAGAAGGTATGAGAAATACAATTGATCTGCTTTTCCTAAGTTTTCACGTCTTCCAGAGCAGTATTACTTACGTAGCTGAATATTCAAACAATCCGTAATAAGGATTAAACATTTCTTTAGAGAGAAGGAAGAACCATTCCCTGGCCACTCCTCCATAGTCTAAACCTTTTTCACCATCAAATTCAATCCAAAGTCTTGCTTTAAGGAAATCTGCTCTCTTTACAGCTATAATTCTTCTGTAAGAATCTTCAAGGATTGTTGTGCGATGAATTTTCATTTCAAACCTATTTGGAATATCACTCTAAAAAAGAGAATATGAAAACATAGAATAATAAAACAAGACCCAGCATCTTATAGTTTTGCAGAATACGCAAATTCTGAAAACAGACAAAGAGGGCACAGAAACCCTTTCCTTACATAACTTGGAAACATAACACAATATGATTGAAAAGAGGCTCTATTTACCTACAATTCAACTAGCAAAGAGAATTTCGGATCCTAACTTCTATTTCATGCTAAGAAAATACAGTTAAAGTAAGTTCTTACTAGTAACAGCACATGGGCAGTTGTTCTGCATGCAGCAAGGCATGGAGTCTCTCCTGACACTGAACATTTATCATATTACACACTTGATTAAAAACAGCTCACAGTTGACACATGAAATTATCTGGAACCATTTTACCGGACTTATTTCACCTTCTAGTTCAATATTCTATGAGCCTAGGTGTCCCATTCTCTTACTTAAGACAAAATGTACAGCTGTATTTAATTCCTAAACTACCACAATTGTATTGTGTGGCTGAGCTCTCTATCACTTCTCAGATTAAGATACTGACATTTGAATGAATGCCAGAATTGTTTGACTAGGAACACAAAAAACGAGCTGCATATATAATTATGTGTAATTTACATTTCAGCTCAAAATGCATAGGCAGACTTGGCTGGTAGAAGGTGAAGCATGGATCTAAACTCAAAGGCTATTATTATATATGTAAAGTATCTCCCAAGGATGTAAAATCCGATTGAACTTGTGCAGAGACTCATTGTTATCTGTCTGCCCAGATGCTATTTACAGTCTTTTATGCTACATGTTATAAATATACCTGGCACTGCCACTTCAAACTAGAGTTTGGAAACGGATTCATAAACTTCAGATTTTAAGGCTGTAACAATTTATTGCAGTCATTCAGCCTGATCTTGATGACAGCAGAGATTTCTACATAGACAGACTAAAATCTATTCTGAGAACTTTCCATATTCTGAGTTTCAAAAGCTACTCTATGCTTGATCAGTGATTTCCAAACTTTTCTGCTGCCAGTCTTACTTTCAGGTTCACAACTTTTTAACCTTTGAGAATTTCTACTTTTTCAATTAGATTGCTTGCAGTCTCATCAGTGCATGAAGTCACAAACCCTGTTGTTGGAGTAAATACTAATTGTTACCAAGTTGCTGCTTCACAAATGTATTTGTGTTCAGACAGTAAACTTACCCTCCCTGTAACCTAAGCTTTCTCTTGTTTAGGGGCCCAAGTTTCATAACCTTCTGCTGGATTCCTACTGATTACTAACCTGTTTCTTCAATTTCTTTCTGAAGAATTCATACTTCCGCTTATAGTCCCTGGAGTAAGGCACAGCCTTTGGGGGGAAAAAAAGAAATAAAGTCTAGTGTGTCTTGTGAAACACAGACAACCCATTTAAATTCTGAGATGACAGGAGCACATGTTTTACTGAGTGGCAGGGGAGATTTCCAATTTATAAACACCTGGAATGAAAAGCACTTCTCTGTTCAGATCAGATCCACAGAATTCATCTGTACTTCACCACTAGCTGATGTAACTGCCTGCGATCCCTGAGTGGCCCAGATCAAAGTGACCAAAATGCCTTTGGTGACGTCCATAACGCGTAGCCTTTCCCTGCTGTATCATGAGAGACCTGGCTACAAACACCTCTATTTTCCATGGACAGGGAAGGCTGTTTACATACGCAGGCTATTAATAAACACAGATATCAGCTGAACACTAAAACCCATCTATAATTATAATGCAAACCATCTTTGCAATTAGTTCTGGTAATTTTGCACTTCAGATTAAGTATCAAGGCTAGATAATTATTTTTCAGTTGAAAATTAATTTTATTCCTTTTTAAGCCATTTTCTTTTTTTTTCTTTTCTCAAGTTTAGTTAATGATTTGAGCTAGTGTGGATAAAAAATAAATAAACTTTCTTACCCACTTCAAAGCCCTCTCCCCAGTCTATAAGGAAAATTTCTTATTACCATGGGAACTGCTTTTTCTTTCTGGCATTTAAAGGCCATTTCCCCAGAAAGCTTTCTAAACGGTCTTTAAAAAGAAATAAAATGCTTTGTTCAAACATCCTAGAAGTTTCACTTTCTAGAATGACTGACAAATAACAAGAGTTTGTTTGGATTCTATTAACATTATTTCTGAAAAATATGAAAATCTACATTAGGAAAGCTTACTGGTCCAGTTATTGCCACATTCTGCAGTCGAGGATCCTCCCATTGTGTTCTCTTTGTATCTGCAAGACATTTCTTAATTAGTTCCATTAATTTAAATAATGTTCACAAATTAAGTGATGAGTAGGGGAGAATACTACATTGTACATACTGTGGTTTATGAAGAATATTCTTCCATCTGTGTGAGTTCTCTCTTCCCACCCTGGCTGTAAAAAGGCAACATTTTTATTACAAATTTTTATTAAATTTTTATTATAAATTTCTGATCATATAGTGAGCATAGAACTCAACAGGATCTGCAGTTGTAGGCATTCCTCCCCCATCTATAGTCAGCACTGAAATTCAAAACAGAGTATTTTTTGTAGGAAAAAAGCAGGCTGCATTTTCTCATGTGCAAATTTCAATAATGCTAACTTAAATAGTTAAATTGTTTCATCTACAAAACAAGTACAGAATGGTTTACTTACTGGTAATGGGCCCAGGTCTACTGGATCTAGGGAAGTCTTTCTCCTCGGATGAGCAGAGATTTTCAGTCTTGGATCTTCCTTTGAAAAGAAAACAAGCAGCATCTTAAAATCCTTTGGCTGTTTTGTTTTGCTTTTAATTTTTTTTTGCCTTTATTAATGATTTTGTAAAGAATATGCCTAGTACCAATTAGGTAATGGTTGCATATTCTGCAGCCAGAGGAATCCTTGCAGATCCTCAGTCCTCCAGTAATTTACAATCATCTTCTAGTAACCTCTCACTTTATTTTATTTACATATATATAAATATAACTCCCTCATTCAACTCAATTTTTGTGTAATTCAGTCGAATTACTCTTTCCACACGGTTTCTGACACACCTTACGCTTTTTGGGTTTGGTGGGGTTTTTTGTTGTTTGGTTGATAGGTTGGGGTTTTTTGTGGGAGCTAGGATGAAGGTGGTTGTGTTAAATGAGTTCTTTTCATATACCTGGAGAAAAGAATACCCATTTTGAATCAATTTCACGCATTTCTCTTTCCCTTTCACCTGACAGCAACACCAACTTACTCTTGAGATGCTTAATCCCATCTAACAGCACTGCCAAGTGGTGTGCAGTGCCCCTCTGTGGAGCTGCAGCTGTACAGCTCCCTCTTCCATATGGCACATGCACCTGGTCTGCTTTTCTGAGCATTCGCAGAAATTTGTGTTGTGCCCTGTGGTAACTTCAAGGTAATGGATTTCCTGTTGAAGGTATGTTTACAGAACTCATTCCTGTTAACAGCTCCTATAAGCTATCACAGTTCTGCAATGTCACTTAGGAGATGCTTTACATCTGTGAAGCAGATTCCTGTTTTCCTCCTTCCAAGCTAAACTTTCAAGTACCAGTACAATTAGTAAAACTGATAATCTTCTACTCATGACAGCTATTATAACTTGGCATTTTTTATTACATATCACTCAGACTCACACAGAATATTTTGGGTTGGAAGGGACCCACAAGGATCATGGAGTCCATCTCTTAAGTGCGTGGCCTGTACAGGGATTGAACACCTCACCTCGGCTTTATCAGCACCATGCTCTGACCATGCTCCTGAACAGACAGACACAGCTGTCTTGGCACTAAAGACACATACAGAAGCTTGCAGAAAGCAGCGAAGTTTTGACTCAAGAGGAACCCAAATTTCAGTTCATGAGAGCAGTTTTCCATTACCCATGTTGTGGTTTTGGTATTGTGGTCAATAAAGAATGGTCGCCCATTGGGTGCATGTCGGACTTCCCAGCCTTTAGGGAGAAATCCCTGCTCCATTTCAGGCTGCTGCTGAGAAGACTGTTGTGATGAATCACTTGATGTTGCTTGTGGCTGTCTTCCTACAGAAGTACTTTGTGCAGCTGACACCTGACTTGTTTCCACAGCAATCTACGGTAAATGACCAAAAAACATCCTATCAAATCAAAGCCCTGTAAAGCAGTATCTTTTTTCTATTAACCTGTATTTTTGACTCATGAAAGCAGTTACATAAAGCAAGTGCCTGACAGATTTCACAATATCAACAACATTGACTAACAATCACTGGTTGTGCTAAAGGTTTACAGAAGCCTTCCAGCCTTCTCAGTCAGCTACCACTCTCCAGAAGGCTTTCTTGGTACATTCACAGTAGAGTGATTTGCCATAAATGTTACTGTTCCTAACTCTCCGTGCAGTGTCTCAGATATTTGATGTGGTACTTTACCAGCTTATGCCTTTCACATATTCTATTTCAAAGCCGTCTCTCAACTTCACTTCTATCACACGAGATGTTTAAAAGGTTCAGTGAATACAAACATCAGTAAACTGAAGACTGTACCTGTACAACTGGTTTTATCCAGGTAGTGGTTCTAGAATTGTGATCTATATAATATGACCTTCCTTTTTCGTCTTGACGTTCTTCCCATCCTGGGGGTAATCCAGATGAAGTAGGCAGTAACTAAATATTAGTGATAACAGATGAAAAACAATTAAGGAAACTATGAAACTTACTTTGAAAAGGTTTTCCTCTGTCAAATTAAAACAACAAAACTATATTCCAGAAGGTTCATGACTTTTATGAACTGGATAAAATAGATAAGAAGTATTTAAGTCCTTACTGCATAGTATGAAATAGCAGGTTTTTATTTGTTTGTTTATAAGAAATTCAAACTCCTCATGTTGAAGGATTCATTTATATACCTGCTTTAGGCATGGCTGATCCAGTCTAGTACTTCTGGCTGTAAGCTCTCAGTTTGCAGTGTCACCACAAAAACGTAATGGAATGTGGTATAGCTTTTAATTAGAAGTAAACAATTATAAAGCAAACCATTAGAAAAACAAAACTCGTATCATCAGGGCAAGACTACTTCCTTCTGCAGGCTATGCATCAAGCTAATGCTAAACAAAGCTGAAACGTGAAAGCTTTACAGCTGAACTAGACCCATAATTGCCACTTTTTTAAGGCCAGCTGCTGGGCAAGGAAGGCCAAATCTCATTTGAAACGTCAGCACCTAACACAACTAAAAGCCTGTGTTTTTTGAAAAATGACTTACCACTGGATGTGCAGGCTGCTCTTCAAGTCTGTATGTTTGCAGACTACCTCTTCTGCTGGAATGGTTCTTGAAGGAGTGGAGAGGAATAACACATTAGCCATTACTGCAGCTTTAAGGATGGCAGCAAACAGTCAACAATGGTTATCACACTTCAAGCTGTTACAGTTTCCATCCTGAGCCAAGTGTCGTATTTGATTTGAAACATGATTTAACATCATATTTTTCAAACTCCTGTTTTAACAGCTAGAAACATTAAGTTCACAGAGTCTATTATAATCTCAGGATGACAGAGGCTTGTGAAAGTTCAGAAAACTCTAGCAATAGATGTTTTGGCATGTAAAACATTCATTACAAATAGTTACAGTACAACTGAGTTTACAGTATGGAACTTTTTGTTTTGTCAGTAAAGTCTGCGATAGATCAGAGCTAACTATCCAGAGAGTTGATTAAGGCAATAATGAAAATATATGAGAGTCTGAGACATCCAGTTCGAGAAGAGCAATTCAATCCCTGGATTTTGCCTAAGTGTGCACGTTCCTGCCTGAAGCCACACTTAGATCTCATTTTCTACAATAATGCAACTGTATTTCATTTTGCTCCAGAATTTTCATGACTATTTGAAGGATTTTTCCCTATCCACATACTTTTGCAGTACTTCAAAGAAAAAGCGTGATTAATTTTAAATTTTTTTTTCGTAAGGGGGTGGGATAATGCAGGTGAAGGAAGGCAAGGCTGTCATTCTAGCTGACTCTTGCAAATAATTTGAACATCTGCCTCCTTTCTTTGCTCAGGCCACCCAAGCAAGCTGAAATAACAGTTTTCTTGCTATGCATCGGATGCTGAATAGCAGAGATCAAGTAAAGTCCTGTGACTCTCACTTGACTGTTTCCAGCAACACTAGTGATACATTTGTACAAACTCAGATAAACATTGTCAATTCCAAATTTACATTTGGAAGGGCATTCTTAACAAAAACTAATGATTATTTCAATACCAAAATCTAACAGACTAGATGGCCTGGGTCACCTCTATAGGCTTTCCTCAATGGACAGTGGATTTCTCACGTCACAGATCAGGTTACAAGGCTGTTTGTGGAGCTCGGGTTTCACAGGACAGCTGAGCTTATTTAATTGCTTGCTACCACCAAAAAGACAAGTTTCACCCTGGCTACATGCTCCTGCTGTTTTCCCTCTGCCATTGTAGCATTTGTCAGGCAACCTAGCATGCTGTTTCAGTTGCTCAAACTGCAAAAAGCAGAGTTGGGGAAAAGAGAATTGTTTTCTGCTGGGTTAGCAAGCTGAACAGACTCACCCAGAGGTCAGGCAAGTTTCACAACTAGCACCAGGGCTGTGGAACTGTATGAGCAAGCTCCCTTTTTGCTGCTATGGAAGCAGCAGGTTTACTCGACCCAATCATAAAACCTTATCCCAATACTCAGAATGAAAACCAGTCAATCGTAGAACTTGTTCTAATAGGAAAAGTAACTCACATGGCACAACTCCCTTAGAAATAAGCTTTCAGGATACAGACAGCTTTTTTCATTCGTAGTTTTCAGGACTCTACAACACTAGACTAAGAGATAGATTTAAAGACTGAAAAATAGTTCACACAAATCTGTTTTAACCTCAGGCAGAAATCCATATAAGCAAAGCAGAGATGAAGAAAATGTTTGCTTAGATGGGATTCTACAGTAAAAAGACTATTGTTAGAGTCTGTGCATTTGAGATGAAATTAAAAACATAATTTCTAAATAAAATATTTATGGATCTAATGCTATCAGTAGTAATACTTTTGTGCAAAATATTGTAGATATTTCTACATTAGAACAATGAGAAAAATAATTTACAGTGTAGGCTATTGACTGGCCAGTAGCTGAACTTCCAGAGGTAGTAAGTCTGTTACTCAATTCTTCTGCAAGATGAGTCTGTATATCACAACTACTCTGCGAGAGAGGTATTTGAATGTTCTGACTGCTGTACATTGTTGCCTCGTCTTCAGTTATAATTTCCCAGCTCTTTAAAAGGAAAATAAAGGGAAAACATTTTTAAAAAGTAGTTCCAAGTACAATTAACTAAGACAAGCTTTTAGAGTAGGCTAGATTAAAAAAATCACTTGAATTTCAGAAACATTTTGAGATTTATTGTTTTACCTCGGGGGAATCTCTGTTGTCTGTGTTTTCTGTATCCTCTGATATCTGTCGTCGGTGAGTGAACACGTGCTGGGCCTCCAGCTGCACACTGCCAAGATCTGCAACAGCCACACTGTCCCTGGTGGGGCAGGGTGGGAGAAGTCAGCAAACAGCAGACATAGTTTATCTTTCAACAGTAAGCCAGGCTAACAGCAAAAACATACATCACAGTCATTTTGGCAGAAGAAAAAGAAACAGTCTGGACTATATAAATTAATGTAAACTGTTTAAAATGAATAAGCATTCATGTCAATGTGAAGTGTAAGCTGAAGAACCAGGTAGCATTCCAGGGGAAAAAAAAACAACCGAAAAAAATAAGGCAAACAATTTAACAAAGTCCCTCATGGGAAGGAAAAACCAGGCTGACAACTGAAAAATTATTTACTTTCCATTCCTATAGTTGTTATCTCTCCAACTGTAACCAGTTTCTATTTGAACACATACTTCCAGAGCACAGTACAGTCAAAATGACCACTAGCCAATGACCACTGCAGGAGGGCTTCAAAGTTAAGCAAGGGAAAGCTCTCTACTAATTTTCAAGCTATTCACTTTTTATTTCTCCTTGCTTTCAATGCAACTAGGGTGAACTACACTAGCTAATATAAGACTTGAATTTTCAGGCTAAAAGACATACTGTGCAGTTGGCCTTTTCCACTGTGTTCTTCTGAATTCATGATTGACATAGTACGTCCTGCCGAGGATGTCTTGTCTTTCTTCCCAGCCTGAAGGCAGCGGAGGAGATTCCTGCTGCTGCTGTTGTGGCTGGCTAGCAGCCTCTGGTTGGTCCAATATAATCCACCCAGGCTGGGAGACATAATATAACTACATTAATATTACAGAAGCTGAAAAATATATCTCAATTTATCAAGCCACTTCCCCTTTTAAGCTGTAGTTCCATTACATCTTAAGCCAGTAAATTTGACTCTGGTTTTAGAGTGTTTATTTCTAAAAAATGGCAGGGCATATTACGCATGCAGAAATCTTATTTTTAACTCAAGTTCCTTAAACATAATAGTACCAGAAGTTTTAATTCCAGGAAAATAAACAGCATTCACAGAATACATTAAAAGCTTGAAGATTGTCATTTCATGCATATGCTGTGAATGTATGAGGCAGATGAACACACCCTTCTGTAACAAAGTTTAATTACAGCAAATGTGGCAATGCTGAATAGAGTAAAGTCTGGAAAAGAAATCCATCAATCTACATTGGACAGACTTAAAAAGATTACACATACATGGTAGGTAAGATCAAAATATCCCTATGGATTGGAGAGAGTTGAAATTCTAAAACCAGAGAGATGTTAGTGTCTATCTGGGGTCAAACAACATTAAACAGTACCTACAACATAAACACTTTAAATTGTATGCAAGATACAAGCAATCACTTTTAATTGGTTTGTTTCTCAAACACTATTTATAGCTTCGTGATTCCTGTCACTCATTTTTCAGCAATAAACACATTTTTTCCCACCTCTAATTCTTCAGCCTGTTCTGTGGTTTCTTCTTCAGACCCATTGTTTTTAGGTAAGTAAGTCATTTTTAATCTAAGGTGGCCTTTAACTCTCGATTTATGGCTGCAGAAAAGAAAATAAAATGATCTTATTGTGCACTTGTAAAACAAAACAGCTGAAAAAGCACAGCTAGAGGATTATTCTCAAGTGTTTCAACACAAACTTGACTTTTTATAATCTACATTAATTAAGTTCTATAATGGCATTGAGGCTTCAGATTCCTGAATACAGTATTTAAAGTAATGCTGACTTTTTAGTACAACATCAGTATCTTAGAAATGGCTACTCAAATTTCTTTGATCGAAACAGAAAAACTTAGAAATGTTTATGTATTTACGACTAATTACAAAAGAGCAGATATAAAATTACATTACATAAGATTAGATATAAAAATTAGAATGTCCATGTGGTATTTACTAACCTTCTTGGGTGAAGAACAAAATCCTTAAATGTATATGGTCTCTCCATACTTGGATTTTCTGTCTGAAATAAGAATTTTTTTTAAGAAAAATCTTTATCAAGCACTTGAAGTCAAAGAAAACTATCAGAAATTTACAATTAATTTCTTTAAAGGCCTTATAACATTTTAAAACTTAAATTACAGGTTCAGGTACAGTAACAGCAACACCAGCTTTAACCTTAGCAATAAGACCAATACTCTGGTTCAAGGGAAAAACATTACCTTTCAGTGTCTATGTACAGAATGAAACACCTGCTATTGGAAAGGGTTTGCCATGGTTGCCACCCTGTTTTTAAGACAGTTTCTGATAAATCTGTTCGTATCTGCTAATGTTTTGAGACTTCAGAAGAAAATGAAAAAGCTTATTTATTTCAATGTTCTTGGTGATATTTCTTTAAAACTAATTACCTGCTTCGCAAAAGGAATACAAGAAACAGAAAAAAAATGACCAAAGCAACTAGCTCTATTTCCCACTTACCCTCTTTTGTATCTGCTTATGTGAATAAGGAACATTAAAAATAAATTTACATACTTTAAAGAAAATATTCGAAGACATGCCAATAATTACAATCTCTTCTTATCTTTAAGACTGTATATCTATGGAAAAGCTAAAAGCACTCCAATATTGAAAAACAAGGTAACCTACCTTGCTTTTCAAATATCAGCACTGAAAAATCCCTAACAGATCTACAAAATAAAACAAACCCACAGAGCAGGAGAATTTAATCACTTTATTATCAGTATTGTTAACTTCCTTAGATGACTAATAGAGTGCATATAGAAATATTTCTTCCCTTTCATAGTCTTAAAAACAAACAAAAAATACAAACCGGTAACTGATAAAGAGGAATATCCACTTGTCCAAGAAAATCATCCCGAGTCTACAGAAAACAAAAACAAACACCACAGAAAGTTGAAAGCTGCAAAGTGTTTTAAAAACATTATTCCCATGCCCTGATAGCATAGCAATGCTTTCTTAGAACCTGAAGGCACTTCTAAATTATAGGCAATAACTTGTTCTGTACAGAACAAGTTCTGATTGACCCAACACTCAGAGCCTCCGACAGTTGTGCCTTCCTCAAAACAAAATTTGAGGGAGCTGGGGGTGGAGACTTAGACTGCTTACTAAATTATATAGACTAATGTTAATCAAGTAGGAGAGTTGTTCAGCATCAGGACTGAGATTGTCAGCATCTCCATTAGAAACACTGTCCTAAAGGACTCTCCTCCTAGGAGCACCCAACAATTTCCATAAACCTAGGCAGCTGTTTAAAACAGGCATGTATAAACATTTTCTTCTTTTCCAAATAATACAGCTACTGTCAAAGATAACATGAAGCAAAAGTAAGTTTAATCTGTGGTAAGTGCTTTGGAAGTTCCAGCAATTCCAGTGGTCCCAAGCTCGGCATGAAAATCTGTTAGAACTATGAAAAAATACCTTCTGTCTACACACATTGCAGAGTTTAGTTTTAACAACTACCATCCAAAAGATTTTGCCCTGACTTGGACGCCTGGACTGTCCAACTGGGACCAGACTATGAACACAGCAGCTGTCAGAGCAGGGCAGGGACTGGCAATACACAGAATCACTGCACACTTGACTTTTGATCATGGATTTTTGCTTGCCAAAGAAATTACAATTTCAGTAGTCTACACAGGTAATTTCAGTATTCACCAATAATCACCACCAGCAGTACTTTACTTGACTTCTTGCTGGATTACTGGAGCATATGCTAAGTTGCTTCAAATTAATTTGTGATTTGAAAACCTTTGTGAGCCTCCACAAAACCAGGAAAATGTATTATAAGGGTCATTTAACATGAAGACATATCAGTGCCTGTGTAATAAACTCAGGTTGGCACGGAATTTTTTGAAGGTATGTACAAGCTCATGGCTTTTTTAAAAAAAACCCTACACTATAACAAGACTACACTTTTTTGCATAGACTGAGCAAGGAGCTGTAAAAGTCTTCAACTGTGTGGCTCGTGCAGCCTCTGAAATTCTAGGCTTCCTGATTTTTCCAGCTAACAAAAGATCTGGTGCCTATTCTTTCCTAAATCTGTTGGTGTACCACAAGCATTCATTCAAACTGATCACCCCAGAACTTTAATGTTTGTCCATAAAACTTTTCACCACAAGGCTCTGCAGCTTGCTGACATCTATTTCCTTCACCTCAGGGCAAAACCATGTGTTTCAACTTTCTTCTGGAAAACTTATTTTAATTTGCAATTCAAATGTTTAACAGTATTAAAACTCCAGTCTAATTTTATCCATTTTTTGGTCCCTCTGACATTCAAGTATAGGTATTTCTTGAAGCAGTTCTTTTTGCTTTAGTCATTCTGGTACCTTTTTTTCTTAGCTCTGTTGTCCTAAGTTCACCCATTTAATCTTTAAGTCACACATGTATTTGGAGAATCAGCATCTCACACGTGCCTCTAATTTTTACACCTGCAAGAAGTGCAACTAGATTGTCATAGGTGATAAAATGCTAGAAATCTGGAGATATGTCACTTCAAATTCAGTTTGCAGCGTGGACGTCATGTTCAGATCTGAAGGGGACAAAGGTGAAAATATATACAAAACATCCACATTTTTAGTCCACAAACTCATTTGAGATAGAAAGCTACAACAGGTTTCATACCTGAGGAGGCTTCCCTGAACTATTGAAGGAAAACTTTCTGTGCTATTACAGACCACAGGATTCTGGAAAAAAAATAGCTATCATTTTTGCCTATGAGGTTCTTTTTAAAATGGCACAGCACATACCTTAGACATGTTAAAAGGCTTAGTATTTGTAAAGTTCTTGGCAATCTTCGAGTGGAACATGCCTTCCAAATAAATTATTGGAATGTGGGACAAGAGTTTGCTCTATTTTAGAAACCCTCAGAACATTGTGTTTGTTACCAGCAGAATTTGAGTATGGGCTCCTGTTATTCACTTTATTATTCTGCTGTCTCTCCTGCTATTTTTAGCAGAGTTAGCCTCGATAACCAACTCTTTAACAGTACTTTATCTTCCAGCTAGAAAGCAAACCCCTGAGTGGAGACTTTTGTTGACCTCCAAACAACTAACTCATAAATCAGATAGCAGGAATGATCTCCAGCAATGTGCCCCACTATGACAAGCTGACTAACTGCCTGCCAAGAGGTGCCAAAGCAGCTTCGCAACAGACAGCGCACACACGAACAGCTAAATGCCAGTGGAGCTGAAACTGTTTGGATCTCTGTTTCATGAGAGCAGGCAACACACACAAGTGGGTCAGTTGTTCTTGTCAACTTCTAATTTCTTAACAGCCAGAGAACTCAAACTTTCTGCTTGGCAAACCGTAAGTGCACAAACCTCAATTAATGATATACTGCACTAACAGAGAGGCCCTGTGTTTTACTGATTCACTGGTTTAGTCTATAGAAAGTTATTAAAAACAGGTGAGGACAGACAGCTGCTGTACACAATACGTTTAAAGAACTCCAGTGCAATGCCAAAGCATTCAAAGAACAGCACCAAAAGAAAGTAATTCTGTTCGAAACTAATTTTCATCTATTCTATGAATATATGCTTAATAAGTTTCAGATTTTGGACTTTTTTTTCTGCAATTCCTATCAGAAATTGAAGTAGATTTTAAACAGACATGCTTATCTGAGTCACACATTTAAGAGCAATACTAAGAACGTAACCTAAAATTTATCAGGTTTGAAAATGAGTCACTGAATTTAATGCCTTTCTTAATTGCTGGATTCACCACACAGCCTTTTGAAACAGCTCTTGTGTAAGACCAGGGTGCTGAAATAACAAGTATTTTCTCTACCAAATTTTGTGACAAATGTTTGGTGGTATGAGTGCATGAATTAGAATCTAAGCATATTCCCAGTCTTTTCCTGACTGAACAGGCAGCTAGTTGTGCACAGGTTGGTCTTTGCACAGAAATCTACAGCTGTATGGCAAAACAAGAAAGCATACAGCTTTTATTGGAGGGAATATAAGTATCAATTCAAATTGAAAAAACAAACAGTGATCTGGACTATTGCTGCTTAAGAAAACAAGAGCTCAATAGACGCCTTATAAAACCAACATTCTTCTTGCTTAAACACCCAAACATCAACATTAGTTACAAACTTGATGAGAATGAAAAAAACTTTCTTGAGCTACACTAGCGACTTCAAGTATTTTTCTTTTCATGCTGTGCTAAGTGTATTATTTGGTTCTCTTAAACTCTAAATTAAGAAAAGTGAGCCTTTTTTTTCTTCCATAAAATACTGCCAGCATATGCTATTCATCATGGGAAAGTAACAGTTTCAAAAAAACAAGATTCAATTATCACATTGAGATTGTACCAAATTCACGGATTCTACAAGTAATGTTTTCTCTATCTTGCAATGCAATAAATACTTGGTTGCATGGAATTCATTACAGCCCCAGTCTCCTGTATTTTTAAAGGGGACTGGTAGATAGTGAGGAGATTTTTTTAATGACACATAGGCCACGTAGGCATTTCTTTAGAGTTGGCATCTATGATAGAGGGATATAAGACCCTATCACAGCATTTTCAAAATAGGGAGAATAAATACTGTTAGATCACGGGTTATTACACAACATGTGTTTCTGCAGGACCTTCAGATCTCCTGGCTGTTTCAACAGCAAGGTGTCAGCAAAATATGTCTCAGCAGTTTTACCATCTGCTTAAGAGACAGCATTTAGAAAGGACACCGAGGTTATTTTCACTAATTTTCTCTCACTTCCAAAGATAGTTTCAGACAATTGCTTATCTAAAGACCAGAGAAAAAGCATCATCTGTTTCTCCATTTATAGCTTACACATTCTATATGGTACCAAAATCTTACTGCGTCCTTAAAAGTTCATATTTAGTTTACAGTACTTTTACAACAACATTCATGTATTAGTCCACTCAATGTGTGCTACTGTGAGAACTTGTCCTTAAAAATTCATTAACAATGCAATTTAAGATAGCTTTTATTTTTTACACAGGCCAAAAGAAGGAAAGTTGTCTAATACAACCAAAGCATACCTCAGCACAACATAAACAGAGAATATGTCAGAAGTTATTAATGCATTGATTTTATTCATCAGGACTTTGAGTTCTTTAGGTTTGATGTATGCATGTGCCAAACAAGTTAGCATATAAAAAGCAGAGATAACACATTTTATGAAAAGTCAAAAGCCAATCCAGACTTGTCCTCCTGTGTTAAATCTGCCAATATTCACCACAAAAAATTTAGAAAACAGTACCAAATATTTAATTAGGTACTATTTCAACAAGTCATTCCTGACATCAAGTCATATGAAGTTATCTTCATAATAGTATAAAAACAAAAATCTATTTGTGAAAGTTTTTTTGCCAAATCTTAAGACTTTAAAGAAAGTTTGAAAAACAAACTCGTAGTAACAATTTCAGGTGCACTTTTACCTTCACCAGTTAACCCTATAAAAGCTAATAACACTATAAAGCTTAAAACACAAAAATGTAAAATTCTATCAAATGTTAAAACTACATGTGTAATTTACTCCCAGGAGGAACAACAGATAAACCAGATATTGCAGTTGTTTACCACGGCAACTAATTAACACATTCAGCTGAAGGACTTGATACAGTCAGTCAACTCTTTGTTTTCAGAGCAAGAGGGAAGAAATAGAATTAAAAATAAGATAAACTGTTTTTCTCCAAAAGGGAGACAGTCAATTGGAGCATGTCTGCATCATGGTCTCACTCCCATAAAGTTCACTTTGTCCAGTATGAGACCACACAGAGGCACAAAGTCAGGTTGAACCCAGAAGCTGCTTTTCAGCCCTAAATTAAATCAGTTGGCCAGGGCTGTACAGGTACCTGGCCCCTTCTAAGAGAACGAGCCCAGAGCAGGGCTGCATGCAGGCTGCATGGCCTCACCCTGCTCCTAAGTCAGTCCAGCAGTTTTCAAAAGCATTCTTAAGTCTACTGTTGATCCAAATGCAGCATCAACACTAGCTCAGGACTGCCCCGTGCCTTTGCACCAGCACACAGCTAGTGGCCACTGCCAGCCACACTGCAGGTTTCTGTGCTCTTCCACACTCAGCTTTAGTCCTCAGCCACTGCTGCACAGGAGTCTCAAGCCCCACCTATCGACCTCTCCCAGCCCCAGGCCTAAACCTCCTGCTGCCAGGTGTAAATGTAGACATGACCTGGTTAGAGCAGAATTCAGTGGTTTGGTTTGTCTAAAGGTCTGCTACGCTCAAGCTATAAATCCCACCTGTCCAAAACCAGCCTGCATGAACTGACCTTGGATGCCTCAACCTCTAATGACAAAAGGTGACTACAACAGAAATAATGCAACCATAATTGCTTTTCCAACAAAACAGTATTACAATTTATTTCAGACAAGCTTAACAACACTACTAAAGTTACATTACACTTCCCACCACAGACATGTTTTTATTAGCCTATAATTTGCCAGATGTTAACCACTTTAAATTTCTCATTAATAAGCTAAATATTTGTCCCAAAACAAACTTAATAGAAACAGTGATTAATAGAATAACTGGCTAATGTAGAAACGCTATTGAAAAATATGTAATGTTCATAATAAATTCTGGAATTCCTTTTCCTTCAAAAAGCCCTTGTACTTTCACATTACTGAACAGGCCATCTCCCTTATGCTAGGAAAATCACTAATTGCCAGAGAAATCATCTAAGTCTGGAAGAATCTAGTTCTGTGTTTCTTCCCACATTACTCTTACTGAGTAGCTGGAGTGTCTCATTTGCATTTTAATACGCCCCAACTTCAATGACTCCAAGTTTGTACGTAATTTCAGTCAGGAACTTGCTGATGTCCTTCTTAAATTCTGTTTGCTTATGTTACAGTTGATACAGCTGAAAGCAGCCCAAGGTCTCAAACAATAATTGCATCTATCTGTAGACTTTTCGGTTTAATGTAAACTATCATGACAGAAAAAAAGAATGACGCACTCTCTAGAAACAGAGATGATTCTAGATCCATAAACTAACACTGCAGTGAGCTACAAACATTTTGCTGGTTGCATTCCCAAATCAGCATGTTCTGTTTGTCACAGTGAATAACGAAAAAAGCTCACTTGAAACAGAGATGCTTAACAGAAATGCAGGGCAGTCCCCTTCAGACAAGGGTGAAAGTCAGTCATGAGCAAATGACTTGACTGAAAAGGCCACTCAGTTTTGCTTACTAGCTCAATCTGTGAAATTCATCCACTTCTGGAAGATGAGAAAATACGTGTTAGAACACAGAAGAACACTCTCTGCCAAGGGCGAGGGGAGAGCATTTCTATCACTTGATCCTCTGTGGCTGCAAGGGCTGAGCAGGCACCAGAGAGCCTGGGGGTCAGATTAACACTCTGCCGACCCTTGTATCCTTTCTATGCAATGGCCAAGAGCAGATGCTTAAGGAATAATAATAGTGGCAATTAAGAACAGTACTTCCTTTGATACAACCCCCAGTTTCTAATGAATAAGTGGTCACGGACCTCTTGATCCTGACATTAAAATACATATTGGGAATGTAATACCTTTTGATGAACCTTTCTTCAATTTACCTAACTTCTTAAAATCCATTTCTACTTCTGATATGCAGATCTTGAGACAATTTGCTCAGCAACACATAAAAGAACATTTTTTTTTTAAGTGGATTGGAAAAATTCACCTCCCCTAAAGTATGGTTTTATAAACTCCCTCTATACCACCTTCTTTTTTTTTTTTTCCAAAGCTGAAAACCCCCAGGTCTACTTAGTGTTTCCCCTCACATAAAACTCACCCCAAATCTTGCAACCCTTCTTTTTTTAGTTCTGTTATCCATGCTTCCTGAAAAAGGACAACCAGAAATATACATGCCATGCACCGATGTGGATTTGTACAATTCCATAATGGTAGTTTTAATTTTGTTAGTTTATTTCTTCCCTAATAAATCCTAAGCTTTTATTTGCCTTTCAACTGCAAAACAAGATCTGAGCTGACATTTTCAGCGAGTCTTTCCCCATGACACAAACCATTTCCTGACCAATATAGGAGGCCATCACCAACCATGCATCATTAGCTGCTTTTCATGTGTGCAATACTCGGCATTTTTCAACACTGATTTCCAAATTGCCTATTTGGGAAAAAAAAAAATTGAAATTAAAGCAATGATCCTGATGTCGTATCTGAAAGCCTTCAGGTTCTTTGGCTAGTGAGGAGTAAAGGAGGAATGTCTCTAGCTTGCCCTGTGAACAAGTTTCACTTTAACACATTCTTGTAGATATACCACGTCTTAAAAAACAGAGTAACTATAGCTTGTGGCAACATTAGAGAAGCCACAGCATCAGCGCTTCCCACTCTTTCATGGCAGATTAAAAGGACATGAATCACCCTGAAGGCTGAATAATTACATATTTACATAAGCTGTTTCAGGAGGCCTGCTCTGCATGGCTTTGCAGTTTTAGTTTCCCCATTTTTTTCTGGCATGAGAAACCTGCCCAAACTCAGTTCAGCTGCAGACTATAAACAGAATTAGGCTAATCATAATCCCTGCAGAGCACAATCAAATAAAACTTCTCCTTAACATGTACATGTAATGTTTGCTGAGGACTACAAAGTGCTAGAGCTTTAATATACTGGTATATTCAAGTATCTGCTTCCTTACAGTATGATGATATTCTGAAAGTTACATATGGTTCATAGTTGCCAAATACAACCTGCTAAACCTGACAATGAAAAACTTCAGGGATCAAGCTACAACCAAATAACATTATTTAACAGCTTCCTTTGCTAATGCATCCACATAGCAACCATTCACAGCCAGGCTGTAAGATTTATCCCATCCTTTGTGTACCTTCTTTTTCTTCCCCTGAAAAAGGATTGCTAATCAAAAGCTAAAGCATGAAGAAAGGTAGAGAAGAAGGTGTAACTAAACTTTGCATTTAAGCAAGATGAAAAACAGAAGAAAGTAGTACCAAGTATTAAAGCACTACAGGTCATTGCCACTTAAAGGACAAAACCAGGAAATTACCTACAACTAATTATAAATTGTTCATTATTGTGATTAACACAGTTTCCACTATCTTCCTTTCTACGTATTGATGTATACTTCAAATTCTAAAATTGGTCTGAGACACAACACATACACTCATATGAGATTTAAGTGTAACGTAGCCATCCCCACAATTCCTCAGGAAGACACCACCTTCCTTTCAAGCGCCCAACTCTCCCTGACTGAACTGACAGACCATGACACAGCAATGCTGTACCAGACACGGGCCTGTAACGTGATCCTTCAAGATACGCAATACTGAACAATATGAAAGTTATTCGATTCTGAGGTTACCATAACACAGTAGCATGAAGTGATGCCAATTTGTGCTTTGCCTTGTACTGGCTCCATTATCTTCTGCTTTTGCTGCTCCTTTTCCACCTCATTTCCTTGCAGATTTGGGACACTGATACACAGGCAGCCCCTTTGCTCCACGAGCAAAGCTGGAGCTAAGCCGCAGCTGTCCCTCCCTTCTCTTGGCACTTCTCCCTGGCTGGATCACTATTTTCTGAAAGAGAGTTTTGCTATGACAGAAGCTCTACACCTAAGCAGAATGCAAGAGAGAAGACAACCTCAGACTATTCAGCACTAACCAGTGGTGCAGCACTTGTCAAGGGAATCACAATCTTCCAGACACAGGTTCTGGTCCCCTCAGCATGTTCAGATCATCTGGGAAGCTATTCAAGAGAGAAATCCTCACACACAGCCCCCTCAAATTACTGTTTTACTGAATTTAAATTTAGTACAGCAAGATTCAAATAGCATCTCCTTTTATGAAGGCAAAGTTCCAGAGTTTGGTGAAAAAAGCTCGAGAGTTCCAACTAAAAGGTTTCCCTTCCATGAATCTGACAGTAGAAAAACAGTTTGGTTATTTTACACCATTGCTGAAGTTTGAGGGTTTTTTTGCTTCAAAACACGTCATTTCAATAACTAGAGACAAAACTCAAGCAAAATTACTTGTAAACAAAAGGCCTATAACACAATTGATTCCCTCAATGGTATAAGAAATAATTTTAAAGATACACACCTGCTGAAACAGATTTGCAAGTACATTTACAATATTCACATTATCCAATAGAGAGTGATACTGATGGGGAAGGAATAGCTAATGTCAACAGGGATGTCAACATGATATTATACTTGGGGAAGAGATTAACAGAACTTTTTAATTAATTTATTTATTTTATTTATTTTTTTAGAAGTTTATGTTCTACAAGAACTGGAACTGTATTCACTGTTTCTGCCTTCCTCTGTACTTCTTGGAGTTTATGTATGGATGACAACAAATAACCTGTTCCCTTACTCCTACCCTCCCAATCCACACCTGTGATGTCAAAATGCTTTAGCTGCAGATTTATTTCTACCCTAAGCAGAGACCAAAAAACAATAATGAAAAAACCCAAAACATTAAAGCAGAAATACATAGTCAAGGACAACCTTCAATGCTGTAACCATGGACTATCTCTTCCTCCTCTCTTCCTCCTGCTTCACATAAATGAAATTCCAATATCTACTACAGAACCTATTCAGCAAGTTTCCAGTAAAGACCAGCAGTGGTACACTGGCCACCACCATTCCCCATTTTGTAACTTAATTAAAAATAATCCAAGGCCAGTTGTCATAGAAATGGTGTTGATTTTTTTTTTTTAAGCCAGCCTTTAACAAGCTGTTGATTATGGAAAGCAGGAAATGTGATCCGAGGTGGCTGAAGGCTGGTAGCAAGGCATGGAAGAAAAGAATGCATAGACCTTTCGCTGCTTCAGCCTCTGGAGTCTCTGACCACAGCACTGATTTGATTTCATGGCTGCTCTGCACAGATAGCTGACATTACTAAATGCTACTCCAGTATCAACTTGTTAAATTTGAACCCAGACTCAGCATATCAATATACTAGGCCAGACTAACTGGAGTCAAGAGAAATATTTTGGGAGTTGTTTATTTTTAAATGAGTCACAATACACCACGATAATTAACTGGACTATGTAATTAAATGATTGCCATAGAATCTGTTATATTGGTCACAAAGACTAATAACAAATATAATGGTATTTATCTATTTTATTCCAGTGAATTGCTGAACTGCTGTGAAGTCAACTATGGTTTTTGCTTGGTTTGGTGGGGAAAGCTTTTACATTTTTTGTTAACATGTTTTATAGAATATTTACATATTTACTGGTTTTATATAAAAACTGAAAAGAGCCATTTGAGGACTGAAAGGTTCCTGTACCTGGTGTTTGTGTCAATCCATTGCAAACACTGCTCCTGGAACTGAAACAGACTATTGCCAGTCCGTGTATCCTAGGAGGTTTTCTGTAAATGTTAGCTAACAGTCTACTCCTGAGCTTGGATTAAAATACAGAATATCTTTCATATCAGCTGCCATTAAACACAAAAACCAACAGTGCAAGTTGATGAAGAATGTACTTGAAGTGCATGACTCAACATTTTTTTCACAATATACTTCCAAATAACCGACACATTTTAAGTAGTCTGGATCTAATCTGTTTGTGCTTATTGTGGATTTTACCCCTCCCTTTACAGCGTGATTTTAGGAAGAAGAATCACCAAACAATATATACATATATACATAGTTATCACCTGTGATCCACTGTGAGTTTTATAAAGAAGCTTAAGCATAAATCAGTTTCACAAGAAGGAAAGAACATTTTTCTTCAAACTCTAACCCAAAAGCTCTAAAGAAGTCAGAAAGTATAGAATCATCAGGCACTGCTCTAAGAGCAACAAAAGACTGAAAATTCCAGGCTGACACCTCCAAGGTAACTGTCTTACTAGTTCAGAAAGAGATTGTCATAATTATAAGATCTTTGGCAAAAAGCCCTTTGCTTAAACAAGCATGTTAGTTATATGGTAGTAGTGTCAAATCAATGAGTTCTTAAAACAATTTTAGTAACCATCAATTGTTGCACTTTTATCAGCATTCATAACTAAAAACATTCAGACAATTAAAGTCCTCACAATGTTATTTAAACAAGTCTTAAAATCCACCTTTCATGTGGTCTATGCTTTACTAACTGCCTTAGGGGTTAATAAGAGTAGACACCTCTGCAGTTTAACTGGACATGAATTTCATTACCAAAAAAAATATATATTTAATATAAGCCTTCTAGACCCAAGTACTATAATTTGAACAGCAATGTTGTTGGGAGAGGTATTAAGTTACTCTGTACTGCTCAGGCTGAAATAGCAGTTGGAAGGAGGAAAAAAAAGAACAAGAGGAAACTCTGAAAATTCCTGTGGTTCAGGGTGTATACAGAAACAAATGGTATTTACAGTTTCTCTGTTCAAATATGACTTATCTTTAATTGTACATACAGCAAACTGTTCTGTAAAATAAAGCCTATCTGAAATAAAACTAAAAGACCACTCATTTTTACCCATTTTATATGCAAACAACTTCAGTAATTACTATTCATTTACTGAGAAGTTAGGTGTTCATAACTACAAAATTTAATCTGAAGTTTAAATGACTCCCTAGATAATCAGACAAGAAAATCCTTCTGAGTTCATGTAGACAGCAAACTATTGTTTAAAATCCACTAAATACAGGTATTTCACTGTAACACCTATTCACCTATGCTACTGTATGTACCATATTCTAAGAAACTAACCTAAAACCCAAATTTACAGATAATTATAAAATAACTTCCTAATGGTGACAATTTGACACCATTAGGAAACCCTGAAATCACTGCGCTTAAGTCTTGGTTGCAAACTTTTATTACTTTCCAGCTAAATTTCAACTGTAAAATACCATCACATTTTTCTATGAACCACAACACTCACCTTATGGGGCCTCCACAAAGTGCTAGACATTTCCCTTTTAGAGGTTCCATATCTTTTCCTAACACCAGTTGTTTTTCCTTCATTCCCAGCTTTGAACTGTATGTGCAACTGAGACGTCCTTGCACTATGACACTTGTATTTAAGGCTGGATAAGCAGCAAGAAACTTTTTGATGTGATCCTTCCAAGGAAACACTTCTTTGCAAAATATGGTGAGTTTTGCTCATCTGTGCATTTGGTCTTCCTAGTTCATTTATATTAATCTGATATTCTGAATCTGGTTTTGAGGGCAGACATGCAGATGTGCTACGTTCCAGTTTTAAATGAGGGTATTTTGCACCAGAGTTCAGATTTAACTCTGGACTGCAAGAGCCATTAACCATTTCACTGCTTGATGCAAATGCTCTTTGTGTAAGATGAACTGAAACACGTGAGAAGCCATTAGGTACTTCTTCACAAGCTGCCTGCTGAGGACCATTCAAGATTTGACTTTTGTCCTGTAATGATGCATTCAAATAAAGTGGTCGGATGTCTCTGACTTCGCCAGAAGAGCAAACTGTTTTAGACAGTCTAAGTCCATTGACTGCTGTTGAAAGGAATCCCTTGGAAATGGTTTGATCTTCTTTTTGTGCCAGCTCACTAGGAGAAATAATTAATTTATGAGATGTTTGATAGGTGCCTCTACGTGGTAGTTGACCTGAGCTTACTGGAGAAGCTGGAGGAGTACTGGAAGGACTCCTAGGAAAAATAACCAGTGATGAACAACGTCGCAATGGAATTTTAGTTTTCTTCTTCACTGACAAAGCATCTTGGTCAAAAGTAGTATTACTTCTATAAAGTGCTTCCTGAGATGAGTTGCTCCTGGAGGGGTTACATTTGTTTGCAGTGCTTCTATATGAAGAGTCACCATGCGTGACACTACTACAGAAAGTACTGTCACTTGTCCAAAGAGTGCCACTGCCACTGTCACTGATGACACTGTTACTATATGAACCTCCATCACTTGTGGTACTAGCACATGACCCGTAGTCACTGCCAGCACTGCTGAACGAGCCACTGTCACTTGCTGCAATGCTGCTGAGGCTGCCTCTGCCCAGAGCAGCACTGCTCAGAAGGCTGTCATTAGATCGATGATCAGCCACAGTTCCAGCGCCACAACTCCCTTCGCTACCAACGCCAATGAATGGAGTGTCTTCACCAGCAGCCAGGGCATCGCCAAACCGAGAACATCCACTCTGCTTCCTAGACTGCAAGGAAATGTGCAGTGAACTGCTCTTTTTTATTTGCAGTGAAGAAACAGTTGTGTTTTTCTCTTGATTAATTCCTTGTTGCACTACAGGTGCATAAGCAGCTTGTCTAGGAGTTAGTTGCACTTGTGTAACACTAGGTGTAGAATTCTGTGGTTTTTTGAAGTACGTACAATTATTACTATCCAAAACATCTTCAGAGGTTTCTGATAATGGATCTGTATTGCTTCTTTGGGTAGCAAAATGCAATCTTAACTGTCGTGCCATTTGTTCTCATTTCCACGCATGTTAGCAAACGAAACTCACAAAGATCCTTCAGCAGAAAGGCTACAGGCAGCTGCACAGAACCTAGAGCTGGTACATCGCAACAGTAAAAGCCCATAAAAGTTGCAGTCTTTGTCCTAATTTCTACCAGATACTAGCATTTAAAAAAAAAGTACCTCTTGAAATAAGTCAGCCATTCCTTGAACTGTAGCTTCTGGACCGTCGCTGATTGCTTGCAGTCAGAAAGCCTTCATTTAAAAAGCACTTATGTTCCAAGGACCTCAGCTGCGACACACTGACAAACACTACTGACCTTGTTTCAATTATACCTTCTGGAATTTGCATAAACGAATATAATAATAGGCTTCCAGAACTTCCAAGTTCCAAACGGCAACGCCTGCCGCGGCTGCACGAGCTGAGTCAATGTGTCCGTACTTTCCTCAGCAGCGTATGACTACTAATATTTTTACCCATAGGTTTAGAATTACAGGAAGTTGGTAGGAATGAAGTCCCATATAATTGAGTATCAAGTCCAGGATTGAATTTCCAAATAGTAACCATGCTAGCAAACTGCTGAGGTCTGAATTATGCATAAACTAGTGAAATAAGCCTCGTTTCCCTTAAGAAAATGTTTTTCTGCACTGTTTAAATAAAACTTGAAAGAAATCTGGCATTATCTTGCAATCCACACACTGCTAAGCAATCACACTTTCTAAAGATTTGCACATAGTAGAACCCTCTCCTGTTTATTAATTCGTAATTTTAAATTAAGTGCAACTGAACAGGAGCCAAAAAAAGTTTTTCTGGTTAATAATTTGGCATTTATTTTTATTTCCAGTTTGACCTTTTCTAACTACAGCTGTTAAAGGTAGAGAGAAACAAAATTATTCTTACAAATTAATCTACCTCATCTTGTTTGCTGGAAGCCCAGAGCAAGGAGACATTCACTACAGTTCAGTGTGATTTGCAGGTATATGACCAGCTACACAAACTTTAGAACACTGAACTAAGTATGCACAGAGATAAAAAGCATTACCAAACACAATTACAGAAGAAAGTTATTCCGTATAATTATATACAAACTGCCTCATACATTCATAACTAATTTTTTTTTAAATTTTCATTTTTAAAATAAAATGATCAGCAAGTCAAGAAGTTAATGTACTGTCAATTCTTCCAAGAGTAAAGAGATTGAGAATTCCTACAAAATGTTTCACTGGCTCACATAATCTGAAGAGGTCCTTTGCTGGCACCTAGTGGGACTTTTATTAAAAGACAATCTTGAATCTTACTGTTAAGTGGGATGTTTTGTTGTGGGTTTTTTTTCGAAAAACACCAACGTTTGGCTATGAATGTACTTTTGAATACATAAGCCATATATGATGCAGTACTGAATGCTACTGCACTAACATGAAATTACTTAGTGCTGCTGAAAGAGTACAAACAGAAGAGAACACTAGGCCATTTATACTTTTATAGGTCATACTACTAGGAGTTTTTCTGCTTCATATTTATTTAACCTTTACTGTATTTTAAGCTAGAAGGCAGTAAAATTAACATTTATACCTCCTTCCCAAAAAAGAGCCAAGAATCAAATTCACTGCACCTTGTTTGCAAGCAACAAATTTGTTTTCTAATTATACTCCAGGGCTTACTTAACCTCCATTACCTGAATTCCATTATTAGAATGCAGCAATAAATGAATACTGGCTTATTCATAAAAAGCCAACAAATACAACACTTCATTTATTTCATTATGCTTAACCAACAGGACTTCTTCTAAAGTTATATGTTGGTGGGGGACTGGGATGGGGAGAGAAGAGGAAAGGAAAATACCATAAAAGTTTCTTTTGGTCAGTTTCAAAAAGTTACATTTGAACTTCAAGCAATATAGTAAAAAAAACCCCATAAAACCAAACAAACCAAACACCAACCAAAAACATCAGCGAGTGACCCTAAGATATGTGAGTGAAAAGTAAAAAAATTTATTTCTTAAGGCTCTTCTCTCCCCAAGAACAAATGTATTAGTGGCACAGTTTGTAACATGTTAGCATGACACAAAGTGCAACCACTGCAGGTGCTGGTTTCTTTTAGTAAAAACATTACTTTCTCCCTCAGTGGGTGATCTGAAATGTTTTTTAAATTTTACTAAAGAAATCTTAAGAAAACAATAAACTGACATAATTTGGCAACTCAAGGCTTAAGACTCCAGCAAAATTTCTCAACATGTCTCTCTTCCTTAGCTATACTTGTATAGGTATTGTCAGCCAACTACAGCTTTCTTAAGCAATGTCAAATGGTTTTTAAAATGTTAAATTCAATGTTGCTGAATTAGAGTTGGCATTAAAACAAACTAAAAATTAGTATTTTAAAAAAAATACCAGTAGTTCCATTCAAAGCTTGATATCATTGATTTCTTTGGTATCAGTAACAGATTTAGGCACTTTGTTTGCAATATACTTAAATCACGACAAGGTATTGTAAGACAGAAAGATAGCAAAAGGTGTGGTCCCTTCATGGATTCATCTCCTAAGTGATCTCGACATCCTTCTTGACATATTTTTCAAGTGTGTTTTTAAAGACAACCATAATTAAAGACTCCACAGCCCCTTATTCTACTAAGGGTTTGCAAGTCAGAAGAACAAACTAGGTTTAGCACTCCTTTACCAAATCCAAGACAAGTGATTTTTGAAAAGTTTTAAAGCTATTACGGGAAGATTTCAAAACTCTGACTATTGGCGATATAACCAATGCAGCAAGACCCAAAATTTAAGCTAAACTCTAAACAAAAGTTTTGAGGCTGGTATTCAAGAATACAACATTTCTTAAAAACAAGCAGGCATTTCTGGCTTCCATTTATCCCTAAAAGTTAAAGGGAATAAAAGCATTTGGGATAAAATTTTGTAAAAAGGAAATTAACCATTGCGAGGACAGTCACACAAATATAAGAATATTTCAATTTTATCAGCTTGCTCACATTTAAACAGTCATTCAATAGGTAGATGGAAGAACACTGAAAATAACAGAATAAAATACTAAAATAACAGAAGATGAAACACCTTTTGTTCATAGCTACTTAGCAAGGCACCTATGATTTTTGACATGTGAGGATGAATTAATAGAAGTAAGGGAGCTTGTCAATGCTAAGCAACAATCATAGCTAAGGCAACAATTTTTCTTACTTAAAACAACTTAGGACATCTGGGATAAAAGCACTGTTTCTGAGAGCAAGCTAAAGAGAAATAGGGAGATGGCCTATTCCATTCACCAAATGAGATGGAAACAATGTAAAATATAGGGGGTTTTATTGCAGAACTACACAGTGACTGGTGAGGTCACAACGCTTTGATCTCTAAATATAATCATACATGGGAAACAAAGCACCATTTCCTATTTGATACCAGCAAAATGTTTAATCGGTTCCTCTCTATAAGCAAACAGATCAAACGACCTACATACTCTAGATTAGAGAAAGAACACAAAGGAGTTGTCTTGGTGGAACACACAAAGAAAACACTGGCCTTCTCCCCCCAGAAAATCACGAATCCTACTTTCTAATCATGCCTCGTGGCTTCCAGGTGGTGGCAGCAATGCTCTAATGAGACATGCAATGGACATAGCACTTTGACCTTGTGAGGGATATGCTGTAGCCCGTAATATTATGTCTAGATGAAAATTTTGAGCATCCTGAAAAACCACATTTAACCTCCCATGTAGGCCATGAGTTCTGGTGATTCCCTTTAACATCACTTTTAAATAAATCAAAGAGACACCATATTTTAAATACTTGGGACAGGTAATATCACCAGTTAAGTAGTAAATGGTCTGGGGACTGTGTAATGCCTATAACCCAGAAACAAACCTCCTCGTTCTTAAATCTCATTATTCTAGGCAGTTTGTACTTATATTTACACACATTTTCACTCTTCCCAACCTCAGGAGAGCAGCATCTCGATAAAAGATACCATGGATTACTGAACATATGCAGAAAGCTTTAGGAAAAAATAATGTTTTTCGTGGCCAACACACTACTCAAGCACAAAGCACAAAGAGATCCTTTATGTGGAATGAAACTATGTCTGGAGTGCAAGAGCACTCAATCCCTCCTATTAGTTTCAAACTCCTGCAGAAGGGAAAGGTATATATTCCAGTGACAAGCAATGTCAGTGAAATGCATGTAGGTGTCATGACTGTACTGCTACAAGCTTATTCACAATGAAACACAAACAGAAATACAGGTAATTAGACATCTTGACACAAAACGAGAGCTTGGGTCAGAGGAGGAATTTTGATTTCACTGAGATAACAAAAGCACAAGCTAGCCCCATCTCACCAGTGACCTGCCATTCAGAGTGACACCTATCTACAAGATCACCACCCACTGTTCATTTCTTGAGCTTCCCAAAGAAAATGCATGCACGCTTTCTTTCATGCTACTCCTCACACACTGAAGAAGTTTCTCACACCATATATCAATACTGCTTTGTTTGTAGGGAAAAATAAACATCCAGTGCAGAGCTCTCAATATCACCAAAGAATTTGGCCCTATCATGTGAACCGCACAATAAAAGAATGATGCTTTCATGAGTTAAAGCACCTTAGAAGTTTACAGTAATAATGTAACTGCTTCAGAGCTTCAGGAATGTGGTAATGTCAGATAAATAAACAAATCAGGTCTGCCTTCAGCTTTAGGTTTCATTATAGAAGTCTAAGGTTGTTTGGAATGGGATTTTTATCCGCATTGAATCATCACAGATTTGCTTTCATGCAAGTCTTTAATACACTGCAAAATTAACACAAAAAGACCTACCAAACGGTTTTCATCAAATACTTCAAAAAGGAGTCTGTGTTTCTGGGGATTAACCTATGAAAAAGAAGTATAGCGATAATTAACATATATACTGAATTCCAGTACTTGTCTTCAGCAAAATCTCTTATGTTTATGCAGGAGAAAAGAAATACCTAAGGTCTCTATTAAACAGCAAATCTATACCTTGCTGCCATTCTACTATGCAATGCATTTCTATTAGAACCAATAAGCCACAACTGGTACTATCCTAAACTGTTTCTAAATCCATGCACATGCTTTTAAACATTCACAGAATAAAGAAGGCAACATCAAGACCGAAAATGTAAAATTTGTGCCACAGTTAACAAATGTATTTCTAAGGAAAGCAGTTTGTGAGCCTTCTAGAACACTAATTGTAGTTATTTCTGAATTAGGGAAGAGTTCTGAAGTAGGGAGAGTAGTGAGTAGTTTTTCCCAATGTGTCAGCATAATATCCAACAGGTAATAAGGCTATAAACAAAATCACTTACTCTAAATAAGAGTTCTTCATTCCATTTTGGGTTTAAGGACTATGTGTGGAAGAAGAAAAAAAAAAAAGAAGAGAGCATTAGTTTTACACTGACAATTCTGTACTAGTGTACATTGTTTTTGATGCATTACACATTTTATTTCATATAACAATCCACTTAAGAAAAAAGTAGAAAAACTTTAACCTTGATATTGCAGGTAAAAGTCAAAGGAATCTTGTACTGTTTAATGCAGCGCAGAATGGAGACAACTTATGCAGGTTAAAGAGAGTTTAATGTAACAATTATCCACATGGAAGGAAAAAATGCATGAGTGATCTCATAACATAAATCACAGCCACTATCCAAGAACAACAATTTGGAAGAGTGCTTTCCCTCTTATGTATACAGTTCTTCATTTTTAATTAAACTAAGTTAGCAGTACTGACTTTTTCCTGCATGTATTCTAGAAAAACAAGTAATATCATGATTCAGGTGAATGGTGCAATTTGATGTTTTAACAGAACAAACTGTGTTTGTGTTTTTAACATAAAAAAGATAAAGGTTGTACAACAAGAAAGATTTTTATATCATTAAAGACCTGGTAAAAATCAGAACAATCCAATACTTCCATTAATGGCATAGTTTTGAATCAGTACTCACCTTATACTCCTCAGTTTTTCCTCTACCTTTCAATAAAAGTTTTGAAGAGAAAATACCACAATAATGCCATGAACAGAGAAGCTGAGCAGACCATGGAACATTCCTTTCCACATGTCCATTCACTCAAAAGACATATGTATTCTCACATTTCCTATAGTTTTCACTTTTCCACAGGAGTCTGATGTGAAAAAAACCTCAACACAATACCACAAACCCCAAACAAACCCCACCACACCCACACAGATAAGATGACTAACCTTTCTAATAGTCTTTGTCTGAATACTGGTAAGGACTCCATTCACTGGATCATACAGTGTCACTTTCACATATGGGTCACTGGGAGGGATTAAAAACAAACAAGTAGTATGCTGCTCTATGCCCTTTTTGGTCACCATTATCAGCAGTCAAGTTTTAAAAGGCTTAAATTAATAGCAGTTATGTAACGAGGGGTTACAATTACTTTACAAATACCACAGACATTTGTAATTACAATAATTTCCTACACAGTTTTAGAGATAAAGCTAATATAAACACTAGTAGTGATTATGACCATATTAGTTATGCCATTCTGTGTATCAGTACAATCTGATTCTCTGTCCTCTTTCACAGTTATTTCAGGTGAACAGATTTAATGAATCCTCTCACACTTCAACAAGACATGCATGAAAAAAATCAGTTGTGACTAAAAAATCTTGAAGTATTAAGTATCTTAACACTCTAGAACACTTGGAATTTGAGGTACTTCCTTGAACATACAACAATTTCACTAAATGTTCTATCATTTTGACAGAGTTTAACCTATTTTTTCTGTTAATGAAAATGTCCTAATATTGCTGCTTAAAATGTCCTACTGCCTTTTCCCTTCCTGTGGTACTAAAACCAAACATATTACACAAATATCTACATTTCATGAACAATCAAAGCACTCAATTGCTCAGAGTAGTAACAAAAGGTGACCAAGACTGTCTGCCATACAGCAAAAGAGCATACAGTTTTCACATATTTAAGTTATGATAAGAAAAACTAATCTATTTTTGCTTGAAGTAAAAAAAAATTGTACACGAACGAAAAATTTAAGGGATACTGTCTGGCTTTAGGGAAAATATGAATTCCACAAGAGAATTTTTTCTATTGCTAAACTGATGTCACACATAGCAATTTTGCTACTGCTGAAATAACAACATTCCTGCACATATGCCAAAGCAGCTGACAGCAGAACTTGCACTAAACCCATCAATACTTTTCTAGACCCTCTGTGCAAGGGCCAGAAGCAAAAGGGGCTTTAGCACAAAATGCATTCTGCCACTTGCCAACTCCACAAGATCCTAAAAGCGTTTAAATTACCAACTCACAAGTCTGATCATTCCTTTGCTAAGTGTTAAGGCACTGTTCCTCTGCACAGAATTTGAGCTGAAACAATCTTATAGCTACCAGTGTTTAGTACTGTGTTCATTCCAACTCTTTCAAGTACAGATCAGAATTTTGACTGTAACTAAACTTTAGTTATTTTAGCTGCAGCCCACCTGAAGTGAAATACAGACATGGCTCTATCCTCCACGGCCCAGCTATTTTACCACGCAGAGACTGAAACATTCCTATACTTTGTTTTGCCAATACGTGAGATCTGTCCAAGTCACTCTTAGACAAGAAAACAGATATCTTCATGTTTCCGTAGTCTCTAATAATTTTATAAAGTTACCAGCTGAAAGAGTTTGGATTTTTTTGTTTGGTTTTTTTTTTTTCCAAAAGGCACAGAAGAATTTACCAGGAACTAAATAGCTGTAGAAAGAAAATAAAGAAGCAGCTGTCCCTTAATACATTAACAACATATTCTTACCTGGCTCCTAAGATATCCTTCTTGGCCAGGCCAATTCCAGCTATAACCTTCACTCTGACAATTCGCGTGTTCTCCTTGAAAACAAAGGAACATATTCAAGATGCATTCTGATTACTTTTCACGTCTTTTTTTAATTAATAAAGCTAAAAGAAATTATGGGCATAATTTTGAATTCACACTGAAAACTATAGACTAAATGATGCAGTTACTTTGTCTGACAGAAATAGCTCTATCAGTAACACTCAGACAAACCTGCATGGACCACAGACATTTTCACCTAATGGTATCTTGGCATCCATCAGAGGGAGAGAAATAGACTCTGACAATATTTATTTCCTGGGCAGAATGAAAAGGGTATCAAATTTATCAAAATACATTAATAAAGCAGTAATAAACTCTAGACAAGAATAACAAAATCCTGTATCTATTTTCAGTTAACAGCACAGAGAGGTCGCACTTAAAATACTGGGATTTCTGATATGATCTGCCAGCAGGGTATGAGCTTGTAAAGAAACCAAAAAATATTCCAATTACACATTATACAAATTAATTTCACAGGAGTGACATAAGTAATTGCACTTCTCCTGTTAATTAATACAGCTGCGCAGTCCTACATGGCTCATCTGATAAGGTGCTGAATTCAAGAGGGGAAAAAATAATCCCAACAGCTGTGACCATATCAGAGGACGAAGACAAATAAGCATAGTTTCTCTGGAAAGCAAAAAGCTTTCCAGATGAAGGGTGGTTTGTAGGAGTTGGTGGGCCAGAGATACTTGTGAGGAAAGCTGATCCAATGTAGGCAGCTAAGGAGTTAAACAGAGACAAGAGCAATGGGTGAAGCAGTGGATGTTCTCCCTGGGGCCTTCCTGAATTCCACATAACTATTGAAAGTGCTTCCTAAGGGAGACTCCTAGGAAGCGCTAAGAATGCTTTATCATTGGTCTCCTATATAACCACAGGGCTAGACTCCCTAACCAAGCCCAATTGGAATGGTTCTTAAAGCTAATGGAGAGAACTGCATGCTAATCCTGAGGCAGGAACTACTGCCTAAAAATGAAAAACTGAGAGCAGACCACTAAATAAAAATGGAATAATAAAAAAGTTAGCAAGTTTCTCCCACCCTCTACAGTTAGAGGTGATTGCCTGTGAACTGAGATGAACATCTACAATGTCCACTCACTGACAAAACAATCAATTGTCCAAGTCAATTCCAGCCAAGTCACAAGTCTATCTTCAGCCTTCACCTCAAAGAAAACTGTCTCCTACTAGAAACGCTGAGAGTTCAGAAAAGGAAGACCTAACAAACAACCCCTCCCAGCACTGACCACTAGTAAGCGGCCTAAGCTTTCAAAATTCTTAGTCATGATCAGGCTGTTAAGGTACATAACATTATCATGTGTTTTATGACAACAACAGAACAGACCAGATTTAAGAAAACATAAGTAAAAACTATGTTGGCATCATATCAGGAAGAGCTATTTGTTAACATTTTTTTATATCACAAATATCCTAACATATCCATCTGTCTTACATTCCAAAACAATGTCCAATTAATCTTCTACCAATTACTTGGCTTCAGTGATGTTCAACATCAGCGAGTTTCTACGATGATTCAAGCTGAAGAGTCCCATGTGTGCATTTCCCCTCTCCCTGAGTACCTCTGCACTGCACCCAGAGCACCTCGACCACCCCCCATCCCCCCAACAGAAGGAAGGTCCTCAGCCACAGCCCACAGAACCCAACTGACAGAAATCAGCTTGATAAACAACCTCACCTTTTCCTTCTCAGGAAAAGACCGAGAGCAGATGCTGATGTACAACACACAGTCCTAAAAGACAAATAGGTTTTCTTGTATCTGCATTCAGTTGCTTAGAGCACAAGATTTGCTCCATTATTCAAGCATGAGAAAAGCAAAGACAATTATATGCTTTTGGGCACAGGCATCCCAGAGTCAGGCTTAATAGTGCATCAATGTAGTCCACACCGGGGAGATCCCAGAATAGGATCCATGCTCCCGAGATTTTAAAGTTGGCTTAATCACATGGTTTGTTTACTTGTATTATAATAGAGATATGAAAGCTATTTTACAGAAAGACAAATTGCTTTGCACATTGCCTCAGGAAACTAGAAGCCACAAACCCAATGCTGGCATGCCGGAGGTTGATTTAAACATGCCTTGCTGAAAGAAAGGTTATTACTTATTTGAGGTCAGTGCCAAACTAGGACAGCTACAGCATTTTAGTTAGCCCAGTAGAACAACTAACCAAACCGCCATGAAGGTACGAACTGACCCACAGAAATATCTTTCTAGATTGACAGAAACAGTTTTTTAAAAATCCTGAACTGTTCACAACCATCTTCCCAACAGATTTCCTTTTTCACTTTCGCTTTTTCAATTAATTGCTCCCACTGCCAAAAGCCACCACACCCCTTCTTGGTTTTTTTAAACTTATAGGTGACACTGAAGGGTCCACTCATTCCTTTTCCAAGCTATGGAGATTAGAAACTTCAGGAAAAAACCCATGCTAACATGCAAGGGCAATACATAATTGCAACAGACGAGGTTCCCCATTCTCTGGTCACACCAGTGTGCAAGGAACATGAGGGGAAATTCAGACAGTTCGATCCAAACACAGTCAGAAGGGCCTGACACTGGAAGGATCCATTGTGCCACGACCCCTCACATCCTGCAGAGGCAGAGCCTGCCGACAGGATGCCGCGCTGCGCTGTGACCACAAGACCTTTCCTCCCCTCTCACCGAGGGCAGGCAGAACTGCCGAGGAACTGCTGCCACAGCTCGGAAAAGCTGCCACAAACACACTGATCCCAGAAAGCACTGAACAGCCAAAGAGCTCCAGGACCGTCTGAAGCTCTCATTTCAGGCAGACAAAAATTAGGCCATGCAAGCTCTGCACGGAGACAAAGCATCAGATACTTGATTCTGGCACCCACAGGGAACAGATTCAATATCAAAATTTCATGGTTTGAAAGGCAATTTTGAACCTCACCCTCTTCACTCACCTTTCTCAGGAGATCCTTATTTGCCTCCTTCATAGTCACAAACAAGAAATTGTGGATCAGTAACTCCAGTAGATCCACAGGCAGTTACAACATGAGTGTTTTTGTGGTCCAAAAAATACACAGGCTGCAGCCTGTACCTCTTTTACTCTTCCATATTGACTACAGACCCTCTCAAGCTTGCCTTGCTACTCTTTTACACCACTGCCATGCTTCCAGTGGTTCTGGCGGCAGAGGAGGGGACAGGCACCTAGCCAGTAAATAGAAACACACCAGCTATGCCTGGCAGCACTGCAGTTTATCTAAGAGACTGCTCTCTCAGCCCAACTCATGTCCTCAAGAGTCTCTTCCTGGATATAAATGTCTACCCATGCTTCTGCAGTCCTGACATTAACTTGAACAGGTCAATCTGAATTTATTCTGTCTGTACAGCTGAAGAAACTGAGCATTCTCTGCTGCTTTGCACACACGGGGAGTTTTACAGGTTTAGTGCTCTTGTACCCAGCTGCTCTGCAACACAGACATGCACATAACAGCCCAGCAAAGGCAGCAGCTCTGGGCACAGACTTGTACAGGGATTGTTTGTACAGATTGAACAAGGACGTTCAGCTTCTTTTGACAACTTCTGACTGCCAGCCATTCCAGAGGCTGGAGGCAAAAAAAAACCAAACAAAAAAAAATACAATAATGTTACAACTGAACTGATAAGCTGTTCCCTCTGAGAATTTAAGTAACCCAGTATGAACCAGGTAAAAACAGCGAATAGAAATAGAAGAAATATTGTTAAAACTACTGAATCTGCTAGGGAGTGGCTGCACACCGTGTTTATATCAGTTAGTCTGCTCCCAATAAATTCAATCTTAAATTGTTTGTAGGGGTTATATAGCATTTTAAAGCTATGGGGCAGGGGAATAAGGCTACAACATATTACAGAGACTGATCTATCCAAAGCTTCTTGGTCTGATTAAGTCAGACAAAACATCCTTTTCAGAGCTGAGTCAGCAAGATAGTTATGTTATTATCAACTTCCAGGTTGGTAATATTATTCTATTGTTAATCATATCAGTATATTCTAAAGTACATCTTCAAGATGCTAGTCAAAATAGCTGGGGCTACTAAGCCATGTCATTTTCACAATCTCTAATAATGAATCTATTTACTAACAGATACTGTGTAACAAGGGATGAAATAGAAGGTTTCTGAGCCAGTATGTTGACAATTAATAACTTAAAGCTTTAAAGGCAGCAATGCTTTCCAGCTTGTGATTCTTGGAACTGATCATAAAACAGAAATCCTTTTTATGTATGCCTTAAAATAGTTTTAAAATGTGCTCTCAGAGCAGCAAAACAAGTGTCAAACTAATAAAGTGGCACTTGCAGAAGAAGACAGTTTCATTTCCACAAAAGTCACTGTGAAACTACCTATGTTCAGTGAATATATATTAAGATGAGACGTTCTTGAACTATTCATTTTGGACAAGAAAACAGCACTTGGAATGAAATTTCAGCCTTATAAGGAGTTCAAAACTTGTTCACAACCTTGAGAACGGAATGGTCTTGCCTGGCTTACAGCTGTTTGCAGTCAATAATTACAAAGGACAGGTATCAACAAACTGTTCATTCTCAACCCTATCCTTTCCAAATTCACGTGGAAGGAAAATAATGCTAAAGACAACTGGGAGAATGAGTCCTGCTTTAGTGATAGAAGTCCGAGAGAAAGAAGACAGAAGAAAAATACAAGCAGGAAGAAAGGGTGAGAAAAAAGGCACAGATCAAGAAATGGTGACATGTTGATGACTATAGCCAAAACCAGGATGGTTTATTTAATGTAAAACATAAAATGGTACTACCTGCTGGAGTACTAGACAGCTTTTTTTGAGGAAACCAATATAAAAATGACTGAGTAGTCTAACAGAGAACACTTGGTAGTAAACAATTCCTCTAGGCAATAACATCCTATTATTCTTTTGTTCCAGTTAGATAGATCAAGAATGAACTACCACTAAAGCCAAGAAAAGACCACCAAAGCTTATTACAACAATAAAACAGTACAGCAGCATTACCTTTAAAGATTCTGGCAATATCAGGAACTATATATTAAGGCTTTCTTAAGATTCATATCATGCCTGCATATAGTTCTCATTTGAAAGAAAGCATTTCCCACAGAATGGGGAGCCTTAGGTGGAGAAAAGTCCTTCCTGCAATAATCAGACCCTTCAAGTGAGGCAGCCATGTATGCTAGGTGGCATCTAAATGATAGCAAGCCTGTTTTAGCATCATCACTTCATTTCACTGGGAGATGGAAAATGGGAAGGAGACTTTGCCATTTGTCCATTGCTTCACAACCCAGAGACCACTGTCCCCTCTACAGTGACCAACACAGCTGAACCATTTTTCTTTGAAGAAATTATTTCAAAACAAGCAAAGTTATAGATTCAGAAAGATTCCTACTATAAAACTACATTAATTGATCTTTTAAACATAATGGAAGTCATTAACTTCCTCCTGCCAGTTACAGATCAGTCTTACTTACTCACTAGAACTTAATTGTACCATGTGAGCATTTTCTGCTCACAAATACAGAAGTCTCATCCATCAAGAAATGTTGGCTGTTACTACAGATTATATTTAACAGCTGCCAATTAAGGTATCTTGACTACAAATTAAGGAAAAGATTCAAGACAACAAAAGTCCACTAATGGAATTACCAGTCAAGAGAATTTAAAAAACCACCCAACGACCAAACAATTTTTCACTACGTGCTACCCAGTATCCATAACAGTCCCACTCAGTGTTTATTAGTTCAGTGTAAAAGGCAGGCTTTTAAAAAAACCAACACAAAACAAACAGAGGGATATAGAATAGCTTCTGGAAACCACCAGATCAACACTAATTACACTGCTGCTCAAAAAACCCAAGCAAATACCAAACAAAATCAGGAAACCTCTCAGGACTACAAGCCAGCAAGCTTCACTACTTCTACAAGTGTCTCAACTAATCCAGATACATGGGATTCTAGAACATGCCTTGCAATGGTAAAGTCCTTCCCAGCCTAGAAAAAATTCAGAGCCTTTCTAAGCACAGAGACATGAATGTCTATTTTTTTCTGTTTGAGTGCCTGTATAAGAACAGAGTCAGATATAGCAGATATCTCCTACAGAGGCACTGGGAGACCATAAGCTTTGAACAGGAACTGAAGCACTGGGCTGCCTCAAGCTCAGGCACAAAGGAGCCAAACAACATTACTGGTTTTGTCAGAAGCAATCCAAAAGAAGATTAGCCCATGCCAGTCTCTCAAGTCATGTATGAAACGCTTCTACTCATCAGCATCACCTCTGAAAGACAGCAATGTGAGAAGGGTTGTGGGTTAGGGTGTGCAGAAGCAGAGAAGACAAACCATGTATCCTAGACATTCAGTTCACCAACTACAAGCTAAATAACCATAAACAATCTACTCCAGTAGTAGATCCTAAATGAATATAACAATATATCTAAAGCTTTCCAGAAAGAAATACCATATCCCTATGAGAACTCTTAGGTGACCTGCAGTAAACAATAACACTTGCTCTAAACAGGACAGCTCTCAATTGACTGAGAACACTGAAACGGCAAATGCATGCAAGTAGGAAGTGTATTTGTGCCTGTGAGAAGTTCCCATTTCTAGTTTCATCCCTGAAAGCAACCAAACGTAATAGATACAAAAGATCTAAACATCTATCTAACTTAGAATGTTATTTAGGCAACATAAAAAGAGCTAAACAAAATAAGAAGTCTTTAATTCAGGCTGGGAGCATAAGAACTCTGACATACAGATATCTGTAAATTAAACTGGCTATGAAAGACATGTATATAGACAAGAAGAGTCATTTTACTGAATGCCATTCCAAAGCCGTACAGTGCAAGCAGGTATTATAACAGAAAACAGAAACAGATACTGGACAACTCTCTAGAAATCCTATTTTTAACACACCAAACCACTGAAAAAAATGTAATTCCTTCTGTAACCAAAGAAATAACAGTGCATTAGCTAAGATATCAACAATTCTTCCTTCAGTCTTTGAAAGAGCATTCCACAATTACTATTAGAAAATACTGTATCTAGTACTGCAGTCAATTGTCACAAAAATACAGTAAGTGGAAGTGAATACTTCAGAAAATGCTTGATCAAAGTGTTTAATCTACAGAAATCCAAGTCTCAAATACTTGAAAGTTTTGTATGAGAAAGTCCCTCTTCCAAAACCCTGCTGTGACAACGAAAGGCAGCAGCAGTTGTGGCAGTCTGCTCCTGTGGGTCTGAACTAACACCTGCCCCTACACCCAAAGGAAGATGCATCCCGAGCATGGCAAGACCAGGCAAGGCTCCCACACCACGGGCCACACCAATGTCTGCAGTGGGAAATGTTCTCAACTGATGGTTCCAAGGAGCCTGTGGCAAAGAGTGCTGCGAGAGGAGTCTGACCTGCTGGGAAAAGGGAAGTACACCTGGTGGCTTTCCTTTCAAAAAAAGTTACTAGGAGGATAAAAAGCAACATCTTCTTATTTCCCCACCATTCGAGATCTACTTTTCTACTGCTAAGACTGCTCTGAATACAGAACTATTGTTTTTTCCCCATTGACCTTACTAGTGCTCATTATTTCAATACTCAACTAAGCCATAAGTCCTGTGGGTGACAGAATACTTTTACAGAAGAAAAACTGAACCAGAGAAATTAAGCACAACTGCATCTGCTAGATACAGGCACTGCAACTCAGATACCTACATACCTCATATACAAGAACCCACCATATACACAATAAGCTCAATTACACGTTCCTTTTTATCCCAGCTTCTTTTTGTGTCAGCAACATCATATCAGCAATCCTTTATTACGTCCAAGTGATTAATACACCATTAACAAAGAAATCTGTCATAAATACCTAACTTGAGTTGTGGTGATGGATCCACATTCTAATACTGCATTCAACTGCCTCAACAATTACACCAACTTCTCCTCACTTGCCTTCCTTATTAACAATCTATTTATAATTATTATATTTACCATGGGATCATATCCAAAAGCTGCAACAAGAGGTTTTGCAGATAACATTGCTTTATTTTATCAGACAATTCTGATTTATACCCCAAGCAAATCCACCTTGCAGAACAGGCCTCAGAGCAGCCCTGGGGAAGCAGCAGTGTGCAGACAAACAATGACAAGACTGCAAAACAATGCGAGGAGATGACAGAAAAGTCCTTGATGATACTTCAATATGACTTGGGTTTCTGACCGTGATTTTCTTGTGCTTCTGTGTATACAATCTTCCACACTTAAACTCTGTGAAGACAGAAAAAGACCATCCAAGGAGGGAGAACTCTGTTTTCCATTCTAGTATCCTAGGCAAAAGCTGCTAGCACAGCAGTTTTCCTGTAACCCTATGATAATTTGTTTTGTCATTTGTGCATGCAGAATCTCACATGAAAACTATGAAGATAACTGAGCAAGTTCTTTACATACAAATCAGTATGTACTCACTGAATATTAAAATCTCTGAGCATAAACAAACTGCACTTTTCACACATCACTTCAAAAAGTTTGGCTAAGCTTTTGAATTACAGAAGAAGTTAGATCTAATACTTTTCTTACATGCTTTCTCCCCCTTCCCCAAGCTGTTCCTAAGGAACATATTTATGCTCAAAAAGATAGAGGGAAGATCAGAATTGTTCAATTTTAAGCAGATTCCAAAATATTTTCCCCATAGCAAGGGAGGCTACAAAGCAGCTAAACTGAAAAAAGCTTAACAAAGTTAAAATAGAGAGCCTAAGGCATGGAATCTTTTAGTCCAACTACATAGCCTCAGAAAGTTACTAGCAACTGAAAACAGGATCTTCCAATAGGAAGTGTTATGCAACCCTTGCAGTATGCAGTGCTAATTTCCTATTAGAAATCCTCTGTAATACAAATACTAAGATGAAGAGAAAAAAATAATTTAAGAGTTTTTTAGTTACTTCTCCAGAAATAAGGCACAACTTGAGAAAGAAAGTCATGCTAACAAGACAAGGAATAGTATTTTAGAACTTTAACAAACTGAATTCCTATTATAGATGCAACAAGTATGCATTGACACACAGATCATCACTGCCTGAACACAAGAAAGAGCTGACCAAAGACAACCTTGGTAAAATATCCTGTTGGCTCAAAGACAGCATTACTGACATTTCACACAGGTCACCAAACAGCTTTCAGAGATACTGCTTTTAGTCTTCCTGCATCTCCAATTCAAAAAAACCTCTGACTTTCCTTCTTCTTGATAAAGTTAACTATTCCATAATATTCTGCCCCATGCACAAACCTCCGTTACAATACAAAAGCCACCCGACCTGCCTGCCACTTACACTCAGTAACAGGTACATCAGCCTCAGCCACCTTCCAAAGATACACGTGCTCAGGAACTACGACCTCAGGACAGAGGCCACTGCAGGAGTTTCAGTCACCCACGGGTTTATCGCAAAAAACATTGAAACGCAGAGAGGATTTCACACTCCCGCTAATGGTAGTGCTGGGATGAGCCCCATCGCTCAGGCACCGCACTACCTTTTGTACCGCTCTAATCCACGCACCGCTCCTGTCACACTGGCTGTGACAAAGCCTGGAACAAAGACGCGATTCTTCGGTATCGCGGAGAGAGCGGGGGGAGAAACCCCGCTTCACTCCGTCACGAGGAAGTTGCGAGCGCACGCGGATCCCTCCGTCCATGGAGGAGGCTCCACAGCTGCCAACGGGAGGAGACAGGAATGCCGGTGCTAGACGGCACGGCAGCCGCCACCTCACGGCGGGCCGGGGCGCAGGGGAGCCGGCACCAGGGCGCCGGTCCCGCCGGGACCCCCCTCATCACCTCACCCTGCTCCCCCGCCCGGCGCCACACCGCAGCCGGTCCGCAGGGAACACCCGCCCTAAGGGGGTTCAGCCCCGCGGAGAAGCCGCCGCCTGGCCTCCGCGGAGAGGGCAGCGGGAGGCGCGGCGGGCGGCCCGGGGCCTCGCTCACCTCGTCGCCCGGCAGCCCGAGCACCTCCGCAGGAGACGCCGCCATGACCGCGCAGCGCGCGCCCCCCGCCGCCGTGCTTACCGCCGCCCCGCCCCGGGCCCCGCCCCGGCCCCGCCCCAGGCTCCGCCCCGCTTCTATACCCCTCGTCTGATTGGCGCGATGGGTATTGGCCCCGCCCACCCGGATGGCGGCGGCGCCTTCTGATTGGCTCCCGCTCCGCGCCCCGCCTGGAGACACGAGCCGCGCGGGCAGCCGGAGGGGGCGCGCGGCCGCCGCCCTCAGCCCCACCGCCCCTCAGGGCGCCGCGGGTAGCGCGTCGTGGTCCGCCCTGCCCTCCTCGGCAGCCCTACCCAGGGCCTCGGCGGGATAACGTAGCCTTTCTATAATTTTTCCGGGTGGTTTACACTGTCGAGGTCTTTCTTTACAGAATCAGTTACGTTGAGAAAGACACCTAAGATCATCGGGTACAACCTACGACCGAACACCATCGTGTCAACTAGACCATGGCACCAAGTGTCCAGTCTTTTCTTAAGTACCTCCAGGGACGGTGACTCTACCACCTTCCCGGGCAGCCCGTTCCAATCTCTAATCACCCTTTGTGTGAAGAAATTCTTCCGGATGTCCAACCTAAACCTCTCCTGCTGCAACGTAAGATTATTTTTGCACCTCTGAGAGCCAGGCCCAAGCTGTGGAGCTCTTGCCTAACCCCTCGTACCCAGGGAACCTGGAACTGCAAAAATTTGGGGAAAATCAAGAGAAAAAATTACTTTGCCCACCAGGATGAGGCAGTGCTGCCTTCCAGGGTGCTCTGAGGAGGAAGGAAGTCCTAGCTGTGTGAGGAGCTGACCTGACATAACACCCAAGCAGAAAAAAATAAACTGTAAAAGCCGTGTCTGAAATCAAAACGACGATGTTGTCAAGACTTTTCTCGAGAAAAAAATCTGCTTGCCCTCAACACCCCATTGAAGCCTGTGAATCAGTCTCTCAGAAATCCCTCCCTGCCCACCCACCTTTCCAGCAGGCAGAGGACAACAGCAAGAGCTGTGCTAAAAAGGCTGTAGATAGAGTGATTTAGTCTGAGCTTTGTAGCCATAAGCCTTTCTACAAGCCTAAGCCAAACTCCTCCAGGCACTGCACAGTCTGGGAGTGCAGAGAACATACCTCCCTCTTAGGATGAACATGTTGAAAATCGGGTCACTAACAACAAACAAATGTAGCAGCACCTGTACTGGCAAGGAACCAGGGTCTTTCCTCACCTTTCAACACATCCAACCTGGCCCCTCCCCCCCTGGGTGACCTACTTCGGCCATCATCATCTGATGAGAAACTCTTCCCTTTCCAAAACAAACACAGACCCAGGCTCAGCTCTTTGGACTGTGCCCCAAGCAGACCACAGAACATCCAGGTAACACCTCTTCAGAAAGGCTCAGGCAAACCTATGCCCATTATCACATACACTCACGTTCTCCTTCCAGAGGCTAAGCAAATGCTCCAAGGAAAGGCAATCTCAATATCAACATCAACCAAAATCAATGTTACCTATGAAAATTCAGGTGAGTGTCTGACAGACAAAGTGGCATTTGGGCAAATGGCTTCATATGAATTGGTAGATTTACTTGGGGAAACAATATCTGTTATAAGACCAACCAAGAAGGTTTGGAAAAAAAGACCCAGAAAAGTTTTTGGGTATTTCAAAATAAACAGCCCTCTTCTGTTTCTGAAATGACCCTCTGGACACCCAAAATTTCCAATTCCTTTGGCTCAGCTTTGCCTATATCAGTCTTCCAGCACAAGTTTAGAGGTTTGTCCAAATTTAAGTTTCTGGGTGACAGCCAAGGAAGGAAAACCTGCCTAAGTTACAGCAGGCATGTTTTCCAGGTCCATTTTTTTCTGGGATTGAGTATAACGATGACTGGTAAATTGTTAGAGCTTGCTAGAAAAAGCATGTGGGTTTGTGGCTGTCAAACATGAACACTGGGATTTGCAGTGCTGTCTCTCATACTCGGCTGGAGTGTACAAACCATGTCAGAGAGAAAACATCAGAGACCCAAAAGCTCACAGATTAGGTTTTTTGTTAATTTTTTTTTCTGAATTGTATTGGTTAGTCTAATCAAAGATACACTTTTATGTCTCCTTTTAAATATCTTACTACACATTACTGTCACTAGCCAGAACTCTGTCTGGCTTTCTGCAGTCTCAGTCTCAACTTTTCTGTACAGTAAAGGCTATAAGAAGAAGCATCTTAAAGTCCTGTTTAATAAAGGTTTTCACTGTGAAGATTTTACTAGCACATTACTTATTGGGCTTTTCTGTAGGACATCAAAACTCAAATATTAAATTTTAAGTTATGTGTCATTTCAATAACTTCAAAATTAAAAATAATGCCCTTTTGAAATTTACAACAGGACATTAACATACTCTTTTTGTTATATTACGATTTTAAGTAGCAGAGTAACACAGCACTGATTGATTTTTTGTGTGGAAAGACCACTGATTGTCCAGAATAGGAGTCAGAACACAGTCAATACCCAAATGCATAAGCAGATGACCTGCTATGGACAAGTCTGAAACACAGAATTTGTGTTTCTGGGTTTGTTACCTGGAGGCATCCATATATTAAGGTAAGGTCTACGTGCTTTTTCAGTGGGATCAATAGTTATCTCCAATATTCCATTAAGATATCTATCACTTCACCCAAATTATTCTTCTACTTAAAAATGGGGGAACATAAACCACAATATGTTCATTAACAAACATTCAGTTCTTATGTTAGATATGTATCTCCAGCATTTAATATTTTATGGTCTTATGCTATTACAAACTAATAGTGGAAGAGAGGTCTTCTGAAAGCAAATAATTGATTTTCAGTTGCAGAGAATAATCTGAATTTGGATCATCTGAGTGCAATGGAACACTTTGTATATCCACACCATTAAAAATCTGTTACTATTTTATCTCATTACTCCATCCCAATACTGGTTCTTATCTGGTAACAAATTTGACTTCTCTTGCCATCTAAATTAACCTTCAGTTGCATGAAAGATCAAAAATTTACAAAGTTTAAGAAAAATAATCCATCTCTAAGCTGGTGGCATTCATCCTGATAGACCCAATTTGTGGTTTGAATTTTATATACATTTATGATATATGGTTTGTGTCTTTCTTTATCATAAATGCTTTTACTAGGCCAAAGAGAATCTGTACACTATAATGCTGAAGTACTTTGAAAAAAAACCAACAAAGCAGTGTTTGTTTTTAAAGGAGGAAATTACATGGATAAAGGAGATTTGTTTCAGAATTCCAAAGGATTATCACAATAGTCTTTCTTTTAAGAATATATGTTAACTATAGTGATGGTTAAGGGATAAAAGATAGGATATCAAGTAACACCAACTTATTAAATGTAGTTAATTTTTTTACCACCACTTTTGCTACAGAGGATTTTAAATCAAACTGGATACATTATCTTTTCTGGTCGTTCTTTAAACCAAAGGAATAAAAGTCATTTTAACTGCAACTAAACAAAAAAAAAAAGCCCAGATGCAAATGGCAGAAACAGATTTTTGTCCTATTGTCTTTTGTTCTACTGAGTCATACAATAGAAAATGTTATGAACCACTCACAATGTCACAGCAACAGGTAAATGGAAAGCTGTGCACAACAGGGAATAAATAGAAAAAAATTATATTGGTCATGAGTCATTGCTATGACTAAGAGAAGTAAACACCTATCAGTATCCTAATAATCTCAATTTCTTTACTACCAAGGCAATGTCTCAGTAAAGAGACTAATGCAGAGATGAAGTTAAGAGCCCAAGACTTAACACTCTTGTTGGCTCTACTGTTAAATACAGGCTAGATCCTGGCAATTAATACTAGATTTCAAACACCATGACAACAAGATGCAAAACTGATACAAACATGAAGGCCTAAATTTTGTAAGCAAGAACTTCAGTCTGGTAGTCACTCCAGGCTGGCAGCTGTCTCTGCATTGCACTGCAACTGGGCTGCTGTTAGCTCATTCTCAGGTTTTCACCAGCCCCTTCCTGCTCCTTTTCACTCTCAGTTCTCCAAAGTCACAGGCTCTTTTTTTCTTAGCTTTTCGTCTTTCCCTTAAGAGAACATATTCTTGTTTGGATACATGTGCTTTCTGTGTTGCCTGAAGCCAAGCCACTGCCTCCAGCTGTCGCAAGCCCTGCAGCTTTACTTGCTCCTGCAGGATGGCAGCAAGGTGTGACCATCACCCAGGGACAGACCAGATGTGAACCAGAAATTCTCTGCTCAAGTAGGTCCTTTCCAGGGCAACCTACAGACAAAATTTAACACTGCTCTCCAAGTGTGGGCCTGTGCTTCCAAGGCACCAACACCTGCCCTGGGCCAGCTCCCTTCTTCCCTGTCTCCCAGGAAAGATGCTGAGATCTCCAGCTCTCACAGGGTAGAAGAGAAAGATAAAATGGTTTTCCTAATTTATGTGACTTGTATAACGGTTTACAAGCAATTTCTTTTGGAAATATCTCTGTCTTGATGAGCAAACTTGCATAGTAGGAAGAGCAACTGTAGTGGAGGTGGAAAGTCACACTCATTTTGTGCATATGCATTTGAATGAAATGGTAAACACTTGTCTGAATCACCACCACTCAGATGTCATCTTTCTCTCCCTATTTTCAGCTTGAGGGGGAGGAGAGCTGCCAGAACAGAAACCCGGAGGTGCTGAGCTCCAGTCAACTGCTGTCACACTGTTCCCAGATTAATTATCCACCAGTGATCCCATGTTTAACACAGTAATTGTGGATATTTTTGCTAACAGCTCAACCCATCATAATTTTAGAGAAGTAAGAACTTTCCGGGAATTACATATTTGGGCTTTTCTTCTTTAAATACCTTGAGATTATCCTTCTCCATATGTGTATGAAGTAGTATGTGCTATATGCTCTTTGCCAGTGCCTAAAACATTGCTAAGACCAGGAGAAGCTATGTTCTGATGTGGTGTGCAACTGAGCATCACTAATGCACTCCCGTCTTTCCACATCTCAGTTTCACACAAGATGCTCCTTCTTATAGTGTTGCTCTCTTATTTCATTAGGAAGATGGGTATAGTAAATAATTGCTGTTACTAATTGGTTTGAATTACTTTTGAGGTGTTTTAAATGTTCAAGTACTTTTGAGTACACAGATTTTCAATGTGTTATCCTTGGTCCACTGATTGGCTTCCAATGATCTTGAAAGTTTTGTCACCAGGAATTAATTACTGATAATGCCAAACTACACTCAATAGTACACCATCCAAGAAATGTCTACATATCTTCAGGTCTGGCTGGCATAGAAAGTAATCCCACAAGAAGGTACTCCTAAAAACCAGGGTGACTGACGGGAATGTAGGGCTTTGTGCACGCTGTAAAATTATATTTATTAATGATCAGAGTATTACCTCTGCCAAAAACAAAGGGAAATGCAAATATCCTCCTGTTATTATACAGCTATTGTTTTTGATAAAAAGGTAACCTCAGATAATTCCTAAAGCACTGAAGTAATTTAAAGTTATGTGCAGCATAACAGGTCTCCAGCAATTCCTTATTAGTAAGCACTGAGAGCTCCTAATTTGCTTTTGCAGAGACAGCCATTTTAGGCCCCAGCATTAGTTTTGCTGTCCACAACTAATCCTTGTCAGAGTAGATTTTAGTTATGCCGTTGGTGCAAGAACCAAGAACCTTTGAGCAGGGCCTCTTGGACACAGGACTTCATCATCCTTCTCATTTCTACGTATGTAGCAGGAGCAATGGTTTTAATTTTTCAAAGCCATTTGAAATAGAATCAAGGAGAATTTTTTCCAGTCAGAAATAATCATTGCTTATACACAGATTTTTAAAGAACACATTTCAAAATGCCTCTTCTTGTCTCAGAGCAAGGAGGAATTGGGCTTGATCTCTCTGGGAAATTATTATCATACTCTTGGAACAAGTGTCCTTTTGAAGTACTGATACAGAGCAGGCAAATAGAACACTCAAGGGTATTCTTGATAGGGAAAGGAGATGACCAAGTCCTTATCAGTTAATTTATAATGTAGGATAAGTTACAGTGCTGTGTTTTCCCATCCATACTAGAAACAAAAGGAGAATATTTGCAAAAAGAGAGCCCAGTAGCTCTCTAAAGTAAGAATGTTGAGAAGTACCGATTTGAAGCAATAGGTACGTTGGCTACCTGAGGAAGGCTGCAGGAACAGCTTCTCTTGATTCCCACTAGCCACCTCTTCCACAAAGTGCTTCAAAAACCTGAGGCTACAGCTGGACTCAGCCCCAGCAGCAGTCAGGTAATGCCCTGTTCTGTTTAGTCATCACAAAAATCCACTACCAATACGTTAATAAATGAACATAAAGCAATCAAGCCCTGAAGAAATAAAAATGTATTTTCAGCTTCCTATGCACCTTCTTTTTCCTACCTTTACCACCTATGAAGGCTTTAAAAGCACATTTAGCTTATTTGGTATAATATATACACGACTTTAAAAATAGTTCCACCAAAAAGTGGCCCCTTGTATGCATAGGTAGGCTAAAATGAAACTCACAAGCTGCTGAGGCTCATTTCTGTCCTTGGGCCAATTTTGCAAGTACAATTTTAACATTTGACTCAAAACCCCCCTACGCAAACAGCAGCATATGCTTTGGATCAGTAGCATACTGCTAATATTACTTGAACCAGCCCTTGAGATCCACTGAAAATTTTATTCTAATAGGCATCATCTAATTAGGTAGTGTGGATAGGCAAAGTTCCAATGATACATAACTTATCATAATCCATATAAAAGCAGTTTATTTAAAAGGAAGCTGACAGCAGAGAAAAGATGAGCCACAGGGACAAAAATGGACCCTTTTAATGATTTCAGAACTGAGGTATTACCAGATATAGAAAATGGGTAGGCAGGCCCAGGAAGAACAGACTCAGGAGGAGGCACGACGAAGCCTTTGGAGAATAGATATGCAAATGTTCCAACACATTTCAAGTATTTACATCACTAGTAGGATATTTCCTACATATTCAAAGCACACAGCAGAAATGTTATGACCTATCACGATCTATAATCATTCAGTTATGTATTCTGCATTGTATCAAGGTGGTCTTTTATTTGGGGTATTTAAACACTGTAATCTGCAAGAAACGGCTGTCTTTTTAGCACTAAATGCTTTCTAAACAATTTTCTTCCATGTCCTCAGTTCACTTCTGACTTAATTAATCTGGCTTTCCTGAGTTTGTATTTTACCCTTTTCTCTTTTTTTAACAAGTTGGATGTAAAAGCAAAAGAGACTGAAAGATTTGCAATTTCATCAGGTAATGTTAACTATGCACTAGGAAGTGTTGGTTTGTTACAACAGCAGTAACAAAGGTGCTCAGATCCTGTGAAGTAATGCTTAAAATGCTATTTGCTGGAGTGAGCACTACAAAGACAGGACAGTACAGACAGTCTTACATCCCTTCAGATCCCCCAACTGTGCAGCATGGAATGGGCCTCCAATCCACACACACATCTTGCCCATGGAACGGCCACCTTATTTGAGCTATTACAGGATTTTCCTACCAGAAAACAACTCTGCTCATTACTTCAAAGGTCAAGCAGAAAGGTTGTTCACATGAGAACTGCTAGCAGCACTTTCAGATAAAAGGCAAGGACACACAAGCGGCATCATTGTTGGCACTGAGTGGGAGCTGCCTGCAGGCTCCTCTGTTATGGCTACCCGGCCAAGGTTTCCCTGCAGCCAGAGGACAAACAGAGCACAGGGACAGCATAGCCAAGACCTGGGCACATTCAGGTTAATTGTTAACTATTAGGTGGATCCCCAACTCAGAAACATCTTAAGGATACAGTTCAGGTCACTGCTCCTTCCTTAAGTCTGGAATAACTTCCCAGTGTTGCTCCAATTTATAAGCCTCACTATATACTTTTCTTCCATTTTTTCTCCTTATCGAAGCTTAACTTGTACCATTTTCAAGAGAGGGAGGAGGGCAGCAAGATCCAAGCATTGGTTAACTCTGACTGGCCTCAGGTGGAGCTTCTGTCTCTTGAGTCTAGAACAGTTTCCACAGAGGCCATTTATTCTGTTGCCACCTAATAATGCAGGTCTTCTCTAGAGAAGATGGTGGTATCAATTGCCAGACACCTGTATGGACTACATGAATCACCACCTCATTTGACACTACCATCCTTAACCCCAGAGTTGGAATTCTGTTTTCTGGAATACCAGCTGCATTCACACATACAGATTTATATTTCTGGAGATGTAAAAATATTTCAAAGCAATTGTTTTGGACTTACCCTGGATGTCTTTCTCAAGCATGTAAGTGTCTAATAATTTGAAACCTACAAAGCTCATGACTTCAGTTCCAACATTTCTACCTTCTTAAATCTTTCCTGTTAGGACATTTCCATTCGCAGATTTGTTTGTTCTTTTGATCCTTTTTATTAACCATTAAGACAAATTCTTTCAAATTTACAGCTGAGAGGTTCCAATTAAAACCTGTTATTACTTCAGATGTAAACTATCAATTTTTAAAGTATCCTTCTATTATCTCCTACATTACATTCCATCTCATACCTTGGGAGTTTTTAATTTGCATTTTTTTATGACTGTGGAACATAAAGAAAGCATGACTGTCAGTTGTTCATTGAGAACTCTTTGTAAAGCATGTTTAGAATGCAGTGAGATATATTAATAGTATTTCCTCCAATGACATGTTTAAATTCATCTCTTTCTGATTCTCTTTCATTTATGTTGTCTTATGTCTCCCTGATAATTCTTTTTCTTTGTTGACGAGCCTAAGTGATTTCGTGCCACCATCAAATCTTGTCACCCGCCAGCTCATGTCAGCACGTCTATAGTCTGGAATGTAGTCTGTCAACCAGTGCTATCTCTTTGGCATGAAAATCTGAATATTTATCTTGGCATTTTTTTTGTAGCCAATTCCTGCTCTGTGGCAATGCCTTTCCATCCTGTTCACATGGACTGTGCTGGGTACACTGGTGGGTTTACATGCAATGTTAAAATCCAAATACAGGACTCCACAGATCAAAGCACACATTTTCCCCTTTATGTCAGCTAGTCAAGCCACACTAACACCATCTTGTAAGACTGCCTTACTAATAGGGGAAAGCAAAACCAGGCAAGCACCAACACAGTGGATGGCAACACCAGCAATGGGATGTCGTATGTCACAACAGCAAGAGCCACCACCCAGGCATGAAACCAACATTTGGACTAAGACAGACTGACCAAGGCACCCCAGCAAGGAAGATTCACCTTCATGCTTGGCTTTACTGGGCTCAGCAATTGCAGCAAGGCTCAACTGGGCAGCTTTCATGTGTCATCGCACAAACTAGAAAGTTCTGTATTTTAGACCAGCCCTAAAGCACATTTTCCACACAAAGAAAAAACTCCAGAAATAATTTTAATATAAAATGTTTTTATTGTTTTTGAAAACATTTAAAAAACAATTTTTGAGCACTTTCAATAAAAAAAATAACTGAAATGCTACTGCAATATTCAACTACTGTAGTTTCAGCAGTACAACAGACAACAAAACACTGGGGAAGAGGGGAGAAACTGGATTTCCTGCACTAAATGAAAATGTGGAACAGGGATTTTTCTTTCCTTACGGTGCAGTAAATAAAGCACAGTATAGTACAAGACTATTATATGATCCTCAGATGCACTGCACAAGAAATGCTCTCCTTCTTTTCAGTTCGGAAGTCAGTGCTTATTGCAATTATTTGCAAATTATTTACTTCATGAATTCTTATCATGATAAAATGATGCAAAAATGCTTCTCAACACCAGAACAATAAAAAATAATCCAAGAAAGGAACATATTCAACAATAACTAAGCTGAATTAGTTAACATAAAAAAGTAAATAACTTGTGAATAACTATGCTCACCTGGTTAACACTGAACCAGCTTCAATACAGCAAAAGAATAAAAAAAATAAAAGTGGTTACAGGAATATATCTAGTACTGTACAAGATTAAGTCATTAACACTCATGCACGTTTTGTGATCATGTATTAACATGGTGAAGCAAACTAAACTTAATTTTTCCTGCTGCAATATTCTCATGTAAGAGAATCAAAAATAGAAATATCTCATTGAGATCAATGCACATTGCTACATAAGACAATTTCACCTGTCACTTTTAATGACATTTTGCCTTTTAATAATGAAACACATTAAAAAGTTTTTTTTTTTCGTTTTGCCTTTTTTTTAAATCTGTGGGCCGTATTTGTTGCATTTATCCTAAGGAATGTGCCTGCCACAGGTTCAACAGAATTTTAGTGCAATATATGAACCCAGAAAGTTTGCTGGACTAACCAAGCAATGAAATTTAAAGTGTTTGCTGCAATACTGTACACAGGGTACAAATTCACTAGTTTGTATACTTTAGCAAAAACTGCTATCAAAATAATTTATTTCTTATGTTAGTAGGAAGCCAATAATGTAAACAAGGGGTCAGAACTGTCTCAAATTCATCGTTTTGGAGTATCTGACAAAGACAGGCTTCCATTTGTTAGGATCACAGAATTTTCCTTTGGGTATTGCATACTTTGGTGTGCAGTAGTGCTCTGTCTCAATGTATCATAAAGAACTAACTAGCACTAAGTACAGGGACCTAACATTAATTATAACACCAACACACAAACATCTCTAAAATGATACATACCAATGTACAAAGCTGTGCCTGTGCCTGGGATTTTACTTGAAACAATTCTTATCGAATTTAATACTTTTAAAATTAAACATATATTTGCTTTAAACCCACTGATTATAGAATATTTCTGCTAATTAAGTCACGTGTTAGGCCCAATGTAATGCTTGCATTTAAATATAATTTTAAATGCACTTTTAAAAACCTTTGGTGATGGCTGCATAATTTAGAATGCATCAACTTTAAATCTACTCTTGCTTTTGTGAGAAATCTTCTTAAAAAAACTAGTAGTTAGGCTAAACCTTCCTTCCCCAAGCCCCCTCAGTGTCAGTGCCCACGACCCGAGGTGAGGCCAGCCTGCCCTGGAACACGGGCTGCGGCAGCACCTCCCACAGCTGGCACTGAGCCACAGAGTCACACAACAGCTGAGCTGGGAGGACCCTCCCCCCTTCATCCTAGCAGGTTTTACCTATTCACAGTAGTGCTGGCACTTCACACAGGGTCAGGAAATAGAAACAAAAAGGTGCTGAGCGTCTCTCAGACCCATCCTCCCACCAGCGTGAGAGGATGTTCAGCACACGTCTGTCAAAAGGCCATGGGCAAGTACAGGATTCAAGCCCTGCCTTCAGCAACTTTAGTCTACAAGAAAAATCATTCAAGTCTTACTGACAGACACCTGGCAGGACAACAAGCAGAAGGTTACTATGCAGCTTTTAGTCTCCTCCCCGTTGCCTTGGAAGAGTCACTCGGTCTTAAAGCAAACCACATTATCACAACATCCTTGTGCTTCGAGGAGGGATCAGAACTCTCCAAGTTTGTTCCTGATGAAGTGGCAAAACTTCTGATGCAACCACAGTGAAATCAGGCCCCCATAAGGTGCTATAGCTTGGCACAATTGTTTGTCCCAGCAGAAGAGGCCATAAACTAGTGATGAACTGGGGCAAGGGCAAGAGAAGCCATGATATACTAGCACCTCCAGTGCCAATGCAGCAGCTCAAGTTGAATCAGCACTGCCCAAAAAAATTGACCAGTACTGGGATCTTGAGTCACTTGCAAAAACTGAAGAAACAGAATACCACCAAGACACTTACAGAAAAACACTAATCACATGAAAAATCTGAGTATCTTCCCCTTAAAGAAATCTACAGGGGGTTTACTGAACCTGCCCCTTCATAAACTCATCAAAGAAATGATGACCACTCATCAAAGAAATGCAAAAGAAGAAAATTTCCCCTGCTCTATTTTCTGCTTTATGTCACGTCACAGGAAAAGTAATCCATTTTATACTAGGCTTAAGGGATGGTATTGTAGCATACTCAGTGCACCACTTCTTTTATAAAAACCTGCCTCTGCAAGTCCTCTTTCTAGCCATGGCTGGGTAAATACCTCTCTTTTGACCATTAGAGATCCACGTATGCCATGCTGATAAAATAAAAGGTCTTTTTGGTTTGAGTGGACTAGTGAGGCAGAAGTCTAATTCTCATTTTCCAGAGGGGCAGCATCTTTTTCCTTTAAAAAAAAATTAGATTCATCAACCCTGTCAAATCCCTTTTGAAAATGGAATTCAGGCTTCTAAAACAGTAAGTACTTTTAAAAGAAGTTTTACCAAAAGAAAGATCACATGTCTTACTGTGTATCTGTAAAGTGCCTGGCAGTATTATGGCTCTATATGAAATATTTTTAGATTAACCACATTTTCTAATATTTTAATAATCTTTTGTTTGAGAGTGAGCAAGAAAGACAGAAAGGCTCAACCTACTGAAACAGTGAAAATAACATCTTCCTACGCCCTCCACTAGGTTAGGAAAAGAGCAAACTTAAAAAAAAAAAAGAAACCTTCAGAAACAGTATTTTAATGAGCTCCAGCAGCTCTCTATTAAAAAAAAAGAAAAAAAAGAGGGAAAATATCATGTTCCTTCTCTAGCATTGATAAACAGTACCTATCACTTTAAAATAGGGTGTTATGCCTATATTAAATCTCAGTGCTCAAAATCTTTTTCCATTAATTTTACCTAATATAAAAACATTGACATGAGAACTAAAATATCAAGTATGTCATGAATATTAATGGTAAAATAACTACATAGATTTATTTCTCTTAAATAAAAAAATTTAGTGCATCTTTTTCCTTGATCATTCCTGTTAGCTTTTCCCATCTCTGTGTTGGACTGGAGATGCCAATGGCACCAGTGCTACAGAGATTTCCCGAAGTTCACCATCGAGCAGTGCTCCAGACAGCTACACAATGATCAGGCATGTTACCTGGTCCACTTGTACCACTCCCCACCACCTCACCTACCTGCAGGCACCCTGCATTTCAAACCTGGATAACAAAGGTCAGTAAAGATCACCTACTAAGAAGTAATAACCAATACAAAGTACAGAAAGCCTACTAACGAGCTTGAATTAAAACTCTCCCAAAGCATCAACCATAGCTTGTCATCACTGGCTGCCATTAACCACTTCTTTATTTGCTAAAACAAGAAATGTTGAATGTGAAACACTCCAAAATTCAAATTTTAATACTGGCTCTTTGATAGCCCATCACCTTCAGAGATTTGTTTAAAATTGGTAAGACTGCCTTTTTCTTACTGAAGAATGAGCAACAGGTACAGCAAACTTTTTTTAAAAATGCCACAATACATAGCAAGTGTTTCTGCTGCGGGAGGCACTTCCATTAAGACAAATACAATACGTCTGTCTTTTAGATACAGTGTGCTACATACATATTGTAAAACAAGATTAACCCAACATTTCAACAGCAGGATGATCCTTACTCTCCATCCACTCAAAACCTGATGCAGTCATTGAGTTAATGGATTCATTGCAGATTTGTTGAAACAAGGGGTCATTTTTTAATTCCTCCAGTGTAGCATCATCGTCTTGTCCCTGCTGACGACCTGGATCAAACAGTAGATTTGTGTCTAAAGTGTTCAGATCGTTAATGCTGCCTGAGAGCTCGGAAGACAACCTGATGTCGCTGGGAAAGACAGATGCAACGTTATTGAGATCTGATGCCACCTGATTCACCAGCTGCTGGTTTGTTGGCAGACTGTCCTCCCCTAAAAGGTCTTTTACAGTGCTGCTGAAATCTAATTGCTGCTCTCCGATGTCTGATTGTGCTTGGTTATCTCCAGAAGAAAAACTGATCTGATCGGTGCTGCTATTTTTTGTGAGGTAATTTGGTGTTTGGAATTCATAAACTGAAGTGCTGGAATTGATCATACTTTGTGGGTTGGCACTAGGAAAAGCGGTGGATGTCTCCAAAATCTGAGTGAGATTCATCCTGGCTGTGTAATTTGAGGGCATGTTGTTCATTCCCAAACCTCTCACTGCATCATCACTATCAGAATCAAGTTTGTTTAACAACACATTGGTTATTTTTTTAGTGTTTGTTTGTTTCTGAAGAGACGGGAAGGCCGTCTGCATCATCACAGTCAATGGGACTGACTGGCTTCTCTGTGCTATGTTATTGGCACTGGTGTCTGCATGGATATTAGCAAATACATTGTGAACTTCAGGAGTCACTGGACTTCCAAAAGGTGTCAGATTAGAGCGTGGTATATTTGACACAGGGTAAACAGTGCTTCCACTGAGATTACGCTGGCGATGGACAGCAGGGCTCACACTCCGGCATCTCAGACTGTTGTTGACAGATGAACCAGTTCCTTTGTTGTCCAAAGGAGCAGGAACAGCAAAGCCCTCCTGCTTGGTAGTGCTACTGACAGGGGCTGCCTGGTGCTGCACAGGTGAAACAGGAGTCACGCGACCAAAGTGAGTGTCATGGTGGCGCGGCTGAGACTGGTATGACTGGCCAGGAACTGCAAAAGCATGAGGTTTCCTGAAGCGATCTTCCACCAGCTCCTGGTAGCTCGTAAGGATGCCATGGTTTGCAACCGAGGAATTACTAACCCCACTGTAGCCGTTATTCATCCACTCGAGTTTGGTTTTGTCGGGATGGGTAGCCATAGGCCGCTGCATTGGCTTCACAGGGCTACTTGATATGATGCTGGCATCATGATATGCCATACTGGAGCTGATGGGAGTAAATGCAAACGGGTTTCGGCATTCCACAGGACTTGGAGGGACACTGCTGCTGCAGTTGGAATGCGGTGTGCCAATGGGCGTGTGCCGGCTGCTTCCTAGGGCACTGTCTACGGGAGTCGTCTGAGCCAGCCTTGAACACGGGCTCTCTCTCGACATGTTCTGAGATCCAGCAATCATTTCGGAGGTGGGCGTTGGAGTCGGGGTGGGAGTGGGAGTTGGGGTGGGAGTGGGGGGGGGAGTGTGAATTGGAGTGCTGTTGTTATGGATCGAATGGTAAAAGTGCGTGCTGCTTGGATGAGATGACACGGGAGCTCCTTGAGCTGCAGCCTGACTCTGAAGTGCCATTCCTAGACAACCACCATAAGGATGGGAATTATTCATGGACATTTGCTCCTCCATGAGCACCAGCTCCTCCACAATGCTGTCCTGGGTAAGGTCATCATCAAATGAAAAGAAGTTTTCATTTGACTGAGGGACTGTATGCTCAAACTCTTTCAGCTCAGACTGCAGAGGTAACTGATTTGAAGACTGTGCTTGTATTTGATCCAAGGAGTCCTGGATCTGGCTCTGTAACTGCTGGCTGTACACATCCTGCTGTATACCTTCACAGTGCACCGGCTCCCACGCGGATTCCTGTAAGTCACCAGAGCCAGAGTGCCCAGCAATAGTCATAACACTGATATCTTGCTGCTGATCACAATTCACAGATGCAAAGTCAGAGGTTTTGGTGATATGGTGCCACGTATTTGGGTTAAAGCTGCCATCAGATTTTGAATCATTTTCTATTATAAACAAGTTTCCTTCCAATTTTACTTTTATATCTGGAGATGATGCTGATGCAAGCTGCTGTTCTAAAGCAGGATCACAGGTATTTAAATTGGTGCTCAAAGAAAGGTCTGTTGCTAAGTTTGCAGCAGCTGTAGAAGATACAGGTACCGTCACGGGTACCTGACTGGGAACTTGAGCAAGTGTTGCTGTATTGTCACTGTTAGCTAGTGATCCAACCTTCAGAGCCTTCTTAACATTGTTAGCTTTCTGACCCTCCACAGCATTACCAGTTGCAAACTGCTCCACTAGTGGTTTCTTTACAGGTGGTAACTGGGAATCCTGAAGTGTGGAAGGTTGTCGCTTTCTTGGACTTTTAGTGCATGTTTTGTCTTTAATCATAGACTCACCAGTAGGAGGTGAACTGATGCTGGCGCTGGACAAGTTTTGACTGGCAACTGTGAGCTTAAGAGTGCTTTGATTATTGCCTGCTGAAGAAACTGGTGTGATTTCATCAGACTGTGTCTTATATTTGGTCCCTGATTCTTCAGCTTCCTGATCACAGCCCTTACCTGGTTTTAGCTCCATGACATCATCCGTTGAAACCTTCAAAGCTGCAACCTCAAAATTAATTAGCTGTGCAGGAGGCAGGTCAGGGGTTGCCTTTATGGATTTAGACACATCAGAGCACTCTTGGCCCTGTACCGAGTTCTCATCCAGCAATGCTTCTGGTTCCGTTTTGATCTTGACTGCAGGCATAGCTACAACAGCACTAGGCTTGGATCCTGGAGACTGAAGTGAAACAACAGATCCATTTTTGATCTGTGGACCAGTCCTCCCTTCTTCCACTGCTCCTGCACTAGTGCTAACTGAAGGCGTCTGTTTGACGGGCACACTACTGCTGCTCGGGGCAAGAGATATTGCTGTCATTTTTACCACATTTAAGGAATTCACATGTGGAGCTGGCACAACAGTCTTGATTGGGCTACTGGTAAATAGCACCGTTGTGGGAGAGCGGATGGTGAGAGCACTGGTGTTTGCTGGCTTGGGTAAGATCTGCTGGTAGCGATGCCGGGCAGAGCGGTCACCAACAGGGCTGGCGGGAACGTTCTGGGGAGTCTTTGGTGGCTGCTTGACTGATTGCATGTGCTGAGTGACCACCTGAACATTAAGCGGCAGGACCTTGCTATCAGACGATCCCATAGGACTTGGAGATGTCACCAACTGCCTGGTCCTTGGCACCTGTTAAGAGAGAAAAAGAAAAGGTGTGGCAATGAAGCAAGAAGTCCCCAAAGCCCACACACCACCTCAGCCCCAAGCATTTCAAAGGTAAAAGACAACACAGCTCATTACACCAAAGTTGGTGAATGTCAGTTTGAAACAAAATAAGCTCTTCTACTTGTCCAAGACAATTTCTATTTCTCTGCCTAAGGATTGGTAGACAGATATATGCCTTCTATTTTTAAGGCATCAGGCACTGGTATACACACTAGTCTGCTAATGAAAGGGTCATTCTCATACAATCCTTCACTACCTGGGACAAAAAGACAGACATACAAAGGCTAAAGAGGAGAGGATGTGTTCAAAATACTACTCATTGTCAAGGTTTCAAAAGCAAGTTAAATACAAACTCACTATCAGGCAGAAAAACTGGCTTACCTATTGAAATGAACAGTACAATGAACATCTTAAAACCAAATAACCTTTCTATACTCCCTAGCCCAATTTTATATGGCTGAAAGACAAAAATGTTCTGTACTACAGACATTCATTCAAAATAAAATGGTACCTGTCACTAAATGCACTGGGCCAATGAAAGGCAATTTAGATTCCATATCAGGGCCTCAGTGACCCACACAACTGGTGTCAGCTCTCTCATCTGGTTAAACCTCATGTCAAGGCTCAGTTTAATGACTTCAAAGACAAACCTGGCTTATGTTACATGATCAGAATTCTGCTGCCTTTGTATCAACCCTGTAACTAATGTGGTATAACACAGCTCAGACAGAAAAGCATCAAGGCAGCCAAGCCATCCATTTGAATGGAAACTGTTCTAACCCACTGACACCACTGCTTAGTTACTGGCAATGTAAAACCTTTTCATAGGGTGGATTCTCTAGAGAACTGCTGGAGAGCATTACCGGTATGGGGCTGGGGACTGCAGCCACAACTATGCCAATAGGTGGAGGGGACAGAATGGCAGGACTTCCATTAGATATACTGGTCACACCATTGGTTGCAGTGCCTTCTGTTTTCTTTACTGGAGACTCTCCTGGCAAAGGAGACTGCAGTTTCTGTTCTTGCTGCTTCTTCTGGATCTTACGCTGCAGTTGCTGCTTAGCATCAACAGGAGATGGCAGAGTTTTCACTTGTGGTTGAAAAGAATTACTTTCAGCAGTAGGTATAAAAGCTGAGGGCTGGGGGATCCCTTTTATTCCTGAAAACAAAAGAAGGAGAACGAATTACAACCAAACATACCCTGTCTGCTGTGGTGCCACTTCTGTATCTAACAGAGAATACATGGCAGGCATCTCCAAAACCATTCTGGGAACACCTCCTCCATGAGGTGCTCCCATCCACTTCATTCTTAAATCTATTCAGCTTCAGTTTATTTCCACATCTGTGGCAAAACCTCTGTTAGACAAGCTGGGCATTAGCTGCTAAAATACTCTGTATGGGCCTCTTGTTTCTAGTAATGTCGAATGGCAACCTGTGTGTCAGCACAATCTCAGCCCAGTGCACTTCACTGAAATGGCAGCAGAGGGCGGCGGGCACGTTTCAGATGAATCTTTAAAATCCAGCACCTGCCGTTGTTTTGTTTTGTTGTTCCTTGTTCAAAGGCAGCTTTAAATGAAAAATGTTTCCAGAAAGCTGTGGGTCTATGTCACAGAGGAGCAGCTCTGAGCACATGACATTATCTAATTGCCAAGGCATTAAATACAGTGCATCTAATATCAGAATGGATCAAAACCTCTATCTGATCAGGGATAATGGTGAAAAAAGAGCAAAAAGAGAAGTGTTCAGGAAAAAAAAGAAGAAAGAAAAGAAGTAAAAGTTGAAAAAACAATGGAAATTAAAATGGGAGAACATTTTTTTCTGGAGAAATTACTTTGCTGATCACAAAGCAAGTAAGTGCTGCTTTCACGGAGAAAACAGAGACTCAGTGTCCTCTGTGCAGCTAGTACTAATTTCCCTTACAAAATCACATCACATTTATGATCTTTTATTTATTAACGGTCAAGAGGATTAACGTGCTCTTTAGAGACCAAATAACCTTGCTGAGCTACCCCTTTAGAAATGCTTTGACATTGTTTCATTTACACTTTGAGGTTACACAGTTTTAAAATAACTCCTAATTATAAATTAATCAACACTATTTTACTACTTTACTAGTTTTACTAATATTAATTTTACAAGTGTAAACCCAAATATTTGGTTTTAGATGCCCAGCACATGCTTAAGAACTGTGGTACGGGAGCCCACTCTCTCAGCAGCAGTCTGCATGTACCACAAGAGGTTGAATGTCATAACACGTCTCCACTTCCACAATTTCTTCTTCACTGAGCAGTGAAATGTGCAAATATATTGCAATTAGTGGCATACAATTCTTCTATATGAGCAAGTAATATTGATAAGAAAAAAACTCTGAAACTTTTCTTTGAGGGTAAAAGTTGGGTTTTTTCTCAGTTAATGCACAGAGACACTGTAGTTCCCTGCAAGAGGAATTGAAATATTTTGTTTGCCATGCTAGGAAGAACCTCTTCTGAAATGACTACCCGAGCCATAGAGGCATGCACTGGAAGTAACTGCCCTTTTCCCTGAAGGAAACCATCTTGTCTTGAAGGAAGTGAGGGGGAGAAGCTACGTGAGTTGAAGAGTTGTCCATACACTGAGTGTCCCTCCTAGCAGCATGGCAAGCAGAACCAATGTAGCCAAGCACTAGGTCACAATGGAGCACACCGGCAACAAAACCCACCACTGCCACCTGTCAGGTCCAAGTGGGAATAAAGGAAAGAGAGCTGGAAGGAGAAAGAACATGATCCAGAAGGGGATCACCTGAACACCACTTTCCATTTAAAACTGCCTGTCTCAAGAGGTTGGCCTTGATCCGAACACATTTTGCATGATAGGCCTAGGCAGAACTTCTCAGAGGCAAGTCTGGGGGCATGTTGTGCACCTGCCTTTTTCTTCTCATCCTTCATTTTTGTAATTTACTTTATCCACAGTCACCAAAACACACTTTAAATGATTAAGTGACTGATTTCAAGCACAGAGAAGGAAACAAACCACATGAAAAATCTGCTCTTGATGGAAAATTGTCTCCAAATTAGGGCAAGTTAGCAGACAGAAGCACAGCTACACCAGTAGTCTGTCTAAAAACCAGCATTGTAGCAGCACCAAACTCCTGTTCTAGCCAAGTCGATAAATTCAGCACAAGTACTCACACACCCTGAAGCACTTTAAAAGACCAGGGTCCTCACCAGAGGAATGGGAGGATCAGCAACTAAACCTGAGACCAGTGCTGATTTTCAGATCTTTACCCAGACTACCAGCAAGAACAGTAATTTGCAGCAATGTGATTAAAATCACCTAAATGAACGCTCAATGCTCAGAGTCAGTGTTAAAGTTCGCCCTGAAGAGAAGTGCTTCCTCAAACCAAGCTATTACTACTCTCAGTAGGAAGATCCCCCATTTCAACATTCAGCATTATCTCATTACCTGCTGGTGCCCCTGCCATTACTGTTAAAGCTGCCATTGACTTGGTACCAATATAGTGACTTTTGACAAGGAAACGAGCCAATTCCAAGACTGTATCAAAAGGCTGGCTCAGCACTTTCTGGGCCCATTCACAAACAAGCCGGCAGGCTGCAGAGACGACTTCCTCATCAGCACTTTGCAGCTGCCCAGATGGCTCTGCTCCATCCAACTAAACCAAACAAACAAAGGAGGAGAGGTTACTTTAATTAGTAAGGGTCATTAAGGCATGAAAACAAAAATAGAAAGCAAATTATTATCAGAATCACACCAAAAGCTGAGTAGCATGTTCACAGTTTTACATGAAGTTATGAGAATGAGATCACAACATCAGTATCTTTCAAAATTAAATGTCTTAACGATAATCTACGGGTTGTTTCCAAAGGCATTATATGGAATTGACACTTCTGGAAGAAAATCACAGACAGAATCCTAATATTTGGACCACCAACAATTGATTTCCCCTGTATCCAGAGTCTTGTCAACTCAGCAGTCACTATCACCCAGGAACTGCTTCTTTCACTGGGGTATCTCTTCCCCAGCATTGACTTAAAAAAATACAGCAAAAGCAAAACAGAATCAGAATTAAAAACATGTATATGGTGGATAGTAACAGTCAAAGTCTACTTCACCTCCTAAATTAGTTTAAGAGTATTGCAATTCATTGTGAACTTTACAGAAAAGAACAATTCAGAATATAAGAATCATACAAAAAATCTTCAAAGCTGCACAGGTCTTCACTTTGTTTTGAAAAGTTCTGACAGAAAAACAGCATAATAAATGTTAACTTGCAGAAATATATTTAAATAAGCAAATATATATCATACCCCATCTCCAGTTTTATGAAAGTCAAGGTTGGGCAGTGTTGGCATATGCACAAAAGCCTTCTTCCTCAGTCCACTGTAGCAATATGTGAACAACAATTAAGGTCTAAATTGTCTGCTTGTTAGCTAGGGGATAGGAGAGAAGAGCAGTAATTCCTCTGATAACCCTCATAAGCTTTAAAAGCAAACTCAACACAGAACTAAGAATTCCAGTCATTAGCATGATCTCAGAGCCAGCCAGAATCAAAAGTCTATCAATGACTGCATTCTTGGCCAGGTCATTGGGCTTCTCCATCTATGCAGAGAGGCCAGGTATGATGAATTTCATTTGATGACTTAGAACAAGCACTAAACCATCCCAGGCAGTTTCAATTAGCTACTCAAAATTCAAATAATTACCATAAATTTAGACTAAACTCTCTTTCTAAAACAAGATGGGAGAATAAATAAAATAAGAAAAAAAGTTAATCGCTATTAAAAAATGTATCCTCGAATTTAGGTTCTACTTTGTTTCCTTCTCCTGAAGGACTTCCTCAAACGGAAGTTTCCCAGGACAGGATAAAGTGCCGGATGAGTGCATTTCTTCCTAAGATTTCACATAATTTTTGAGGCACTTTCTCCTCACCCATGATAATTTTTCTGTAAAAATATAGATGCAAAGACCCAGACTTTTTCTTACACTGATCTCATCAAATCAGTACACAAAAATATACTCCCTTTATTACTTGTACTCACTTGTTTATATGTCTAAAAATCCAATCAGCCCTTTTTTTTCCTCTCCACAGCATTACTCTGGGAGTTCACACACAATATCTTTTCTCCATGACACACAAATCGTTTCCAGGATCACTAATTTTTCACATTCTGTAAATATGTCTGTATTCTTTCCTAGGCCATGGAGTTCATGAATGCTTGCATTAACCTGGATGCAGCATAATTACAGTAAAAGAAATCTAAGGAGCTTGGGAATTACAATACGTGTGAGACAAGGTCATATTTTAATCATTCTGAATTAGAAACATTGGAAATAAAACTTTAAGAGATCCCTTGGGTCAAGCTACAATTACATCGTATGATTTCTTCCTTAACACTTCTCTAGCTCTGTCCAGAACATGAGTACTAAGTTTTGGATTTCCCTGCTAGATAATCCAACATTGTATTTTATGCAACAGTTTAACTGACACATAACTTCTCCATTTACTACAACATGGAAGGTTTTTTTCCTCAATGGAAGAGAAGCAATTCTGGGCTGCCTGCTAGCATTTAATTCTCCTATTGCATGCTTCAAGTGAGACCTGGCAAAGGCCAGTATCACAGCACATCTGTATCATCACTGTTACTTCCTTTGAGTGGTTTTTAATTAGAGCCTATGAGCACCTCAATGCCTTTCAGCCTCTTCATGCTCTCCCTCCCCTACTTACTGCAGTGGCTTTGCCTACCCCTCATGCCAGGATGCAGCGAGAGCCAGCCCTGGGGAATGCAGCAGGTAGGACATTACTTCACCATGGCTTCTAAGGGTTCTTATGGGAAGGTGTAATTCTCAGCACGGAAAAGAAAAAATTGTTGCTGATGAAAAAACTGGTTTGAAAATCACTAACAGTTTTGGTTCCTTTATTCCAGTGTCTCTCTTTGCACTCAATTACAAAACTTTTTTGATGCCTTGCTGCTGTGACAACTAAGTGTCAGGACCTAAATTTAAGTACTTGTTTCCAAAGTTATATCTTGCAACCTAACACTACTGCAATTAATAATTTTTAAAGAACGTTGGAAAAGTGTCAGCATTTTTTATTCAACATTACTTCTACATTTAGCTGGTAGTTAAGCCACAACAACAGATGTCCTCCAGGCAAGTGCAGAACAAGTTACTGAGAAGCGTTCTAGCAAAGGATATTTCGATTTGCCTCTTGTGCCTAGACGACGGGCCTTCATATTTGGAAAGACATTTTTCATGATCTTTCCAAAGTCAGCAGCACTTAATGGGTGGTAGCCAAGATTGTCACAATAGCTCCTGCAACAAAGAGAAAGAAAGCGTGAATGGAATTGAAGTTAATACAAGAGGCCAGCCTACATGCTAGACTCCAAAGGTTTTCAAAAGAAAACACTTATCCCCATCCATATTTAGAACCACATTTAACATTAATGAAGCTATCCACAACGAATTGAATGCATTAAAAATGTATAAACAGAGCTATTAATACCATAGTTTTTGCCTTGTTCTCTACTGAGTTCAAAGACAAGTCATGTGGAGACATAACAAGTAGTGGCATTATCTAGAGCACAGCTAAGATTTACTCCACAACTCAGTTTGAAGCATATGTTTCAATTCGCTTATTTCAGGACATAATAAAGCAGAGACCTTGTTCTAGCCAGAAGCACAGCTTGAGTGTGGTAATGCCTGAAGTCCTGCAGGAATATTTGAAAAGCAGCAGGTAAGAGATGTGTGAGTGTCCAGAGAAAGACTTTGCATATGCAACTTCAATTTAATAGACCTTAACAGAACTAAACTTAAAAGACACCTTCCCAGGGAACCAGCTTTATAGGTGTAACATAAGCACATACTACAGACCCAGTCTTCCTACCACTGTGGCTTCACTGAGCTGTAAGAGCTGTTTGATTATACACAACCCTATTTAGCAGTCCTAAACTAACAGAGATTCCAGCTGCTGCTGCAAATGAAGATCATCATGCAACTCAGTATAGAACCTGATGATACAGGGGAATAAACAAACAAAAAGTAATTATTTTGCCAACTTTACTTTTTCTAGTAAAGTTGGCACTGTTATCTGTCTTCAGTTCTCAAAAACAGCAGAAGGAATTTTGTTTCAGCATCTGAGACATTTAAAAAATACGTTCTTCAGGCAGAGAACAAGAATTGTTGATTTTGCTGCAAAAGGTGAATGTTCCGGAAAATCAGAAACATAAAGCAAAGGAGAAAACCAGGACCTGCTCTGGAAGTGCTTAAGGTTGCACAAAGACAGCAACTCCCTGCGCTGTCGTACAGATGTTGATGTGCTGTGCCCTAAAATGTACCAGTAAAACCTTCTCAGTGAGATTCTCAACAGCCACAGCATCAGCACCAGATAGCAACAGCCTCCTTTCCCATGAGAAGTCCTATCAGCAACACACAAAAACAACTTGCCTCTGAAAAGGTGACTGTACATGATCCAGTGTGGTTATCAGCAGGAGAGCAAAAAAACAATGACTTCACACCCCACAGTTGCCTGCTACTCTAATCAGGTACATACACACAAACAAACCCCTGGAAACTCAGGCAGATGCAAAGAAAAAGCAGCAGTTTGAAATAGATGCTTAATCCCCAGCATCACCTAGTAACAATCTGCATCCAAGTGGGCCAGTCAAAACGCCTTGTCTTCAAGCTGTAGCTCTGTAAAAAGCTGTATGTATTTCTTGAGATACTTCGCTGCCTTTACTTTCTCAGTAAAAATATTTGTTATTACAGAGCAAGTATCTGCTGCTTTTACCCTGGCTGTATGTTGGTATCCTCCACTTGGAAAGCATCACCACAGATGAATTTATTTTGATGATGACAAACAGCAACGTTTACGCTCTTTGGTTCTGACACTCTCCTGCAGAGCCTCCCCTCACGTCCAGGACCACTCTGTACAAACCAGGAGACATTGCCTACAACTGGTACACAGTCAGGCATCAATCTAGTTTCTATGTGGAACAACAAGAAGCTTTATATCCAATTTATATACCAACATATTTCATTTCAACGTATGTCAGTCACAGAAGCTGGATTCTAGATATGTCCCTTTGAAGTTACTACAAAAAATTCTTTTCCTGCCTCACTGTATCCTCATAGGAATCAGACATTGCTTTGTGTGTAATAAATAGATCTCTGTGTGCTCTTTGTCCCTTGTATCTTGCCAGGCCTCCATGGATTCAAACTTTAGTCTGAAAGTTCCTGAAAGGTGAGTCTTTGTTGCTTACTGATGCTGATTACAAGACTTTAAGTCTCAAATACCATTCAAAGGAGGACTCTCTGAATTTCTCTGCCACAGTCAGCAGTATCTTTGACTGAAACTCAACAGTGTCAGCAAAATAAAGTAAAAAAATAAAAAAAAACAAGCTAGCAAAGCACCAGGATTGGAGACCTACTAATCTATTAACTTCAAAGTTAAAATTATTCCCCCTTCAGAGAAAATAAATAAATAAAAGGGAATAAAATTATCCATTCCTCAAGTCTAGCACATCTGGTTTAAGACAATCACTCGCTAGCAGCAAAAACATACAGTCTACATGGTCCCCTCATATCCATAGTGGCAGCTCCTGCAAGCTTGTGATTTCTGAGCTATCAGTATTATCATGGAATTTCAGTTTTCAGACAGATCATCCTACATGGCCCCTCCCCCTCCTGGCTTGGCAGAGAACCCTCCATGTCCATCTGTGGTCTCTCATCGACTTGACAAGACATACCAGGAGTCCCTCCCCTGAAGCTCTTCTCTCTGCTACTTGCACTCCTGGCACATCGCTGAGCCCAGGAGCTGTTTTGCTCTTTGAAGGGTGGGTGGGAAACAGATGGGGGGAGGAAAGGTCTAAGCAGAGACAAGAATGACAATGGACACGCGGTTGCTTTGTTCCTCTGTACAGAGCTCCTGTACATGATAAGCAGAAAAGGCTTTTTTTTGGTAATATATTTGAATTGAATGTACTCCAGACATAAAATACACTGGCAGTGCACCTGAATTAAACTGAAATAAAAAAAAAAACAAACACCGAAAAGCTGATGAAGACAGGCTATGCAGCCCAGCTTACACAGCTTCCTGGGCAGAAAAAACCAGCATGAATAGCAAATGATAAAGAACCTATTGAATGAAACAAAACAGAGTTCTTGGTTTATCCAATCCCCAAAATAACTGGTCTCCAAAAATGGCTTAGTCAAGAACCTCAGAAAGAAGTAGGCCCTCATTAAGCTGACAAACAATGCTGGCACCTAAATGAGTCCTTATAATCAGGTAGGATGGAAACCAGATGTCTGAAAACCATTAGAGAAATTGCAGGTCAGACTACCAAGAGCAGCAGCAGAGGTGAGAAACAACTGCTTTAGATGGAGTTTGACTGGCTTTCAAAGGCTATATGGGTAGCTGCTGATGCCATGGGACTAGACTTTGCAACACAATAGGTCCCCATTCTATTCCTATCTGGGAATTTTATACAAAAACCCTGGATAAGCACTAATCAACAAGATTAGTATGTACCTTGTGTCCTTTATGTGTTCAACAGACAGGGTACACCTACTACCCTCTTCTGTGTTAGCTTCTGAATATTCTTCTAAATTGTAGGTTAATACTCTTAACACTTAGTGTATATAATCTATGCATCAGGTGGCACCAAGTGGCCCAGCAGCCAGTAAGGCAAGGATTAATGATTTACAGACTAAAGGAAAGAGATACAGGATGACTCAAAGACCTCCTAATCCATATTAAGCGTATCAAGTGAATCTTCAGGACACCAAACTTGAATATGAATGACTTTCGTCCCTTGCGTCACGGCAGCAGTAGCAAGATAAGAGGACTCAAGTGTTTACTGAAGGCTCAACAAATCGTTTTGTGGGCAAATAGGGATTTTGCCTGCATAAGTACTGCAGGACTGCATTTAGACTTGAAATCCTAATTCTCTAAACTCAGCTAAATTTACACATGGCTGTGTGCAGAAAGATGTCTTCTAATAGGGACAAGATGTCCAAGCAAAATTGACTTACAGGAAAACATTGAAAGGATCTGATGGGAAGCAGCATCCATTCACCCATTCACTGCAGGCTGGATAACATGTTGGGCACCTTCCCTTGAGCTCCCATACTTTCCAGCCTGTATTCCCACATAACTCCCAGAGGAAGCTGGCAGAAGAATTGTGAGCACCCAACAGAAACCCAGCTTCTTACAGCTCAATGTTTTCTGTCAGTACAAGCAGCATCACAGCACCAACAAGAGGTGAACCAGCTCTCATCTACCTCCTTTCTAAAATTCAGCTGCAAGCCCTCAGCCTCCCCAAGTGCTACTGCCTTCTATTGTGATGCATTTTTAATTTATTTTACCCCTTTCAAAAGAAAAATGAATCCACTCACTTTTATCCAGTTAGAGACATGATTTCACACTTGAATTGAAGAGTAACAAAACAGAAAGAGTCACTGTATTGAATAAGCCCAGTGAGAAGGGGCTGCTGAAATGTGGAGGAGCTGAAAACACTACCAACACTTGCCAATAGTGAACTTGTGTGTAGTGCAAGCTTCTGTCTTTCCCTCTTCATAGAAGAAAAACATATGGAAGGTGGTGCAGAAGGCCAGTAGTTTTGTAAGATTTATTTTGACCAAAATTTATGGCAGGAATGAAGATGCTGGTATGATGCAGCACACTTCTGAAGCCTTGACTTTTGATCTACACATGCAGAGTGCATAAGCTTTCTTACTGTGAGCTCATGCAAGACCCATCTCTGCACATAGAAGAGAGAAATGGTAACTGGTTAATATAACAGAACTGAGTTTTGAGTGGTCTTAGCACCCTTAGGTAAAGAAAAAGGACTTATCAAAACTACCTCACATATTTATATGCCTGTTCCCTACATCCCACTCCAAGACTACTTCTCCTTTGGTGTGCAAGAATAGCTCATGAAAATATTCAGAGAAACTGAATGTTTTAAAAACAGAAGCTTTCAAAGCAGAACAGATTCCAAACATTTGATATTTTCCTGAATATTTGCTTACCACCCTTATTTTGTTAAGGAAAAAAATACAATACACAAATACTTGATGCAGCTACATACAAAGCCATCCAAATTTCACACTCCACAATCTGTAGATGATGATATTTCCGGGCATCTGCAGCTTGGCACAGCATGGAAGCCAAGCAGATTTGCTGCTGAAGCAGGCCATAAATTATTTAATAAGAAATATATTTAAGAATAACGCTCCCATCTCTCTCCCGCACAGCAGCTGCCGCTGTTGCTGTGTCTGCGCGAGCGGCTGCTGCTCGGGGATTGGCCACCCCAGCACGTCTGTGCCATTGGCTGCACTGCCAGGCTGCGTCACCGCTCCCGGCCATGGCACGAGCTCACAAATAGGTGTGTGCATGTTTATCAACTCCAGGCAAGCCAGTGCCATCACGCTTCAGCTCAATCAGAGTAAAACACTTCAGCAGAGAGAGTTAATTAAAAGGAGGTATTTGCAGAAGACAGCCCTGCAATAACAATTACTATGGGGTGAATCCTGTAGGCACTTAGGAGGTGAAGGGATTCAGCTCCCTGCAAATTACTGTAATCGTTCAGATTATGGAAATACTCATACTAGATCATAAATCTGTTATTCATCTTCAGGCAACTGGGCTGAGGATGATTATTTCTTTCCCCCTCCCCCATGGGGTATGTTCTGTAAATGAATTCAAATCCAACTTTCATCAGACAGCTCCCTCTCCCTTGCTTCTAATCGCTTTCTCATTACACGGTAGCTTTGAGACTTGACAACACAGACTCACAGTGGCCTTAGTTACTGGTTTCATACATATTCAGATATATTGTACCTCTGTAGAAATCAGGTTTGCTGCAGGAAGGTCCAGTATTTATGCATTATTCTGGGAAAAAAGGTGCGATGGGCAAGATCGTATGTGCAAAATAGCTGCTTCTATGGGGAACAATTCAACCCCTCACCCTTGTTAAGGCAGTCATACATGTATGTAAACAAGCAGACCAACACATATTGTAAGATAGTAACTGATGTTTTTTACCTGTGCCACTCTGCCCACAAAACAAAACCAATATTCATACTGATATTTACTTGTTAAGAAATACTTGTAGCTTTCCTTCAGCAATTGTACATGTAATGCACAATTTAAACATCACAGCCTTCTCTCCAGAGGCAGTAGTAACAAATATAGTTTGCCACAGAGTAGCTACTGCATTCTCAGGTGCAGCAACGTGGTCCATCATGTGTCCACACACACCAGTGGGATACCTGCAGAGTCAGTGTCCCAGAACACTGCACTGGCTAAAGCTGCACATATGGAACTCACTTGTATTCATCATAAACCTCCTGCTTGGGAAGGGATGTCTCGGGGTGCTCTTCCAGGGTGTTGCGTATCCAGGAGAAGGCGTGCATCTGCTGGGCACGGCTGGATGACATGGAGATCTGATCACTGCGGAGAGAACGAGCAGGGCTGATGAAGACATGGCTCTACAGCTCCTCCTCACTTACAAGACCTAGTAACTGTCTGCCTACACAGGTGGAGAGACACCAGAGACAAAGAGGGCCTGCACCTCATGGATTTACCTATTCCTTGAGCCATGGGCAGCACTTTCTCCCTCCTTCATCCACAATTTAACAAAGAGACTCCATGCTCCAGTTCTTGACTGATACACAGCTGCAAGTACAGACTGACTGGTAAGAGTTCTACCTCCCCTCTTAAATTTATTATTCCTTACTGGCCACCTGTTAGCTTTTGCCCACTTAGTTTCCCAGCTGTCCTTTGGAAACACCCAGGTTTCCCAGGGCATACCCAGTGTGCTTCCTATAGGCACCTGCCTGCCTATGACCATCCTACTGGGAACACAAGTTTATTTCGTGACACTGATCTGCGGGTTGGTTTTCTAGAACTTCCTTTAGTCAAACAAGTGTTACCAGAAATACCATCAGTTTTTTCTTTCACCCATCATCACATTTGTGTTGCTATTTTATGGCTTCATACATAAACAGTGAAGGAACAATTACACAGACTGTGAAACACTTTCTCTGATGACTCTTGTCACAGCTTTTCATGCAATCACAAGCTTTTCATGCAATAAAGATTCTGAAGTTTAAAAAAACCCCAACACCTGATCTTCAGGAAAACAAGAGTACTTAATGTTTAATAAAGGTTGCTTCTGCTACCAACATCATGTGAATGATTCCTCGGCATTAAGTGCCACAGGAAGTGAAGCAAGTTTTCAGTACTAGCTGCTCACCTTTACACTCACACACATACCTTTTGTCTCCATTGTTGGGACCCGAAGGCAGCTGAAGGTAGAGGTAGAGTTTCTCTAGGTCTGTAAACTTCTCAACTTCTTGCTAGATAAGGTGTTTTGGTTTAGGGAAAAAAAAAGGTGGAGAGAGGTAGAGGGGGAAAAAGCAAGTAAGAATGGTTGAGCTCGACAACTAAAAACTGTCATTTGACAGCATATTCCTAAATAATATAATTTCAAACAGGAATATATTTACTTATGTGAAAGAACATGACTGTGAGCACTATGTGACTAGAAATGTGATTTCCTATTTTATTTGCACATCATCACCCACCAGAAAGCACTTGTTACAATTATAAAATTCACATGCAACAAAAGCAGAATCTGGAAGAATGTCAACAATGGATCACTTCTGTAACCAGACACATAACACAAAAACTTGGTCTTGTCAGAGTACACATGAAGCACCCTCGAGAATCCAGCATCACAACCAGCTATGCTGTAACAACATGGAATGCCAGACCTGATCCTGCAATCCACTATATTTAGTAATAGTTAAGTGTCACAGACTTCAGTGAAGTAATTTAAAAACCTATCTATATGCATATGTATTTTTTTTGTTTCCTATGGAAATCAGTTATTGAACCTGTTACTGCACAGAAGCCCTTCAGTTAACATCCATCTCAGTGACGCCAGACTCCTTCTCCAGAGGACACCAGCTGAGGATCAGACACGAGGGGGAGTTTTACCTGGTGTATGCAGCCAGTGATTGCTACACAGAGACCAGCTGTTGGTCATCTGAAACCAGCTACATGGACTTAGAAATAGAAGGGAAATCAGTTGTGGTAACACGCTCAGGGCCTGCCCAGCAGCAGTGCAAGGAAAGCCATGCAGCACGGAGCACAGAGGGTTCCCTTCGGGAAGATGCTACAGAAGCAGCGCCTGAGATGGTGCACCATCAGTACAGAGCTGGAGACTCACATGATCCTTTCTTAAGTCAGAATGCAGCTTCTGGATTACTGCTAATTCTCTTTGTCTTTACTGGTGTCTTACCGCCAATGTAACATTTTCCAGAAGGAAGAGAAAAGAGGAGTGACCGACACGCAGTGAGACCTGGCTCACTTCAGCAATGAGCAGAATGGAAAGTGGGGAAACCAAAACCCTAAACTTCACTTCAAACTTGGGCTCTCTACCAGACCCAGTCATGTCCAGACCCAACCTTGCTGGCACAAAACTGACAGCAGCACCAGAAAGAGGAGGTCCCACTTCCTCCTCCCTGACCCCAGACCCCGGGCAAGGACTGGTGGGACATGGTATCCAGGGAAGGGTGCTGGGGGAGCGCGGGGTCGCAATAATCCCGGCCAGCAAACCCCACCCCAGAAGTGCTGCACAGAACGGGGCCACCAGCGATGCGACAGACCTGCCCTGAGCCAAGAGAAACACTTCCAGCAGCACACAGGTAACAGACACTGGATGTGCTGCTTTTATAAGCTGCAGCAAACCACAACATTTGGTTGCAGTTTTTTTCCTCTGACAAACTCCTGAAATTTGCTGACACCAATTTCCGTGTGGCTCTACAGCAGCTTACACAGCAGTGGTGCTCAGACCACCAAGTATCCAGAGAGGTATTTCTTAATAATGGGTGCATTTTGTCAAATTCTCTGTTCTTCCTTTCCTGTACGAATCACAGCATTTGAACTGGTGGGTTTTCCTTTAGCAAACCCATTACTGCAAAGTCAATGTTCTCCAAATAAAGAATTTACAGAAAATTAATTATTTTTGACAGGACAGAAATTTAACAAGAAAATTTGTACTTCATTACTAGACATCCTCTTGTCCAAGGAACTTAACTCTTTTTGTTTTAAATGGCAAAAGCCCAAGCAGCACACCAAAGGGCACTGTCTGGGTGGGATTACCTTGCATGGTGAGCACTAATCCATGAGACAAAAGCATCCTAGGCAAAATAAATCCCCCCCTCCTTCCCCATGACTCTGACACTGAAGTGGAAGACAAGTTCTCACTTCCAAATCTAATGTGCCTGAGCACAACACAGAAGGCAAGATTTTAGAAGAAATATCATACTTTTCATCAAAATAAATGGCAGTAGTCTCAGTGCCCACTGCAGCTGAAGCCATTTCTGTGTCACGGCAGGAGGAGGGGGCTGTGTGAAGGGCCCCGTTTGAGCCGCTCTGCTACACAGGCCCCACCAGTCAACCCCCCTAATTAAAGAAAAACAAAACAACAAAAAACCCCAACAAACATAGGAAAAAATGTGATTGGGATTGTGTTAGCAGAACCTTTTCCAAAGGATGTGAGTGAGCTGGCAACTCTCCCATGAGCAAAACTGCATCCCTACATCTGAGGTGGCTGAGGATTATGGATTCCTCACATCCTTGGCAGAGGCAGCTGGACAGTGATGTTATCTCACTGTTTGCACTCAAACCCCACTCCTCTCCATGCCTGGCCCCAGGCAGCACTTTCTGCACAACTCCTTCAGCTTCCAGCAACAGTAGCAGGGAAGCCCTGGGAAGGCAGGACCTCCTCAGAACGGGAGAGTTAAAAGAAGTCACAGGCAGTTCACAGAGGTAATCCTACCTGGGTGATAATTAGATAAACCTAAGCTTATTAGATGAGACTGAATCTATTTAGAGAAAATCATCTTAAAACTAAAGAAGTGGCAGCAAGGAGATGGAGTGTGACAGTCAGCACAAGTAGATTCGGGAAAGACTGCGTTTTGTTTAGTTAAAATTTCTTAAACACTGTTTTGTTTAGGCTGTTTTCTCTACACATTTCTGAAACCCTCAGAACTTGGTTACAGTCTTGGTAAGTACAGTCTTTTCTTCAATCTCAGCTGACATCCATCAGTTCTCAAAGCTAAAGGTCTGGTGAATTACTGCAGTTAATAACTGCAGTTACTATTACTGCAATTATTCAAAGCATCAAAACTTTCCAATTTTTTAATGCAATCAGAATCACGGAATTTGGGAAATTGGAGGAACACTTCAGCTGGCCTACTAACTGACCAAGAAGAAAAAAGGTTCATTCATTCAGAGTTTTTCTTTGTGCTAGGTTGGATGCATATGGAAATAAACAAAAAGATACAAGAACACAAAATATACTATAAATTCCCACCCCAATCCCCAAATAGGTTAATAGTGTGGAAAATATAGGTCATTAGAGTGGAAGAGAGTCACAGCATCAAAAGGAAGAATGTGGTGCTGGCAACATCTTGGACACACTCCCCTATGTGCAGCCTGTTAAAGCTTATGCTACTGTTGTTCTAAAAACTGCAGAGCCTGTGCAATGTCTAGGGAATCCTTTTCTGCTACTTAAAAGGATCTAAGTAAAAATCCTGCTTGAAGTATCCTGACCTTGATTGACTGGTTCTATCACATCAGATGAAGACGGTCTAATTCTCCAAAGGCTATTTATAAATCATATTTCTTGAAGTTGCATTAGAAAAACGCACAAGCATGCTAAACTGCTTGCAGGACTGAGGTGTAAAGCCAGTACAAAGCATCGCCTCGGGTACTCTTGCTCTTCACACGTTACCTTTATCTCCTGCAACTGGAACCATATTAAACAAAGGAAGATTCAATGAAGATGGGGAGCAGGCAGTGTTCATACTGATTTTCACAACTTGGCTTCAATTTAGCCAAAAATCTATCAAGTACTCAAAATACCTCTGTGATCTTATATTCTGAGACAGAAAAACTAAGGACAAAGAATTAAAAACCTCAAGTCACAGCTAAGCAAAGACTTTCAGTAACATAAAGGAACAGAAATCTCTACTATTTCTGTCTTGACAGTTACCAAATATAGATAGGTAACTACAGAAATGAACAAAATAAGTAGCAAACAAATTGAACAGATCAGTGGCCACACAGATCTGCTCCAAATGAATCTGTCCTTTTGCTGCCTAAGACAGACATAGAAGAAGATTTTCACAGAAACAGATGCAACTTTCTTTTTCATTCTAACAGGCATTTTGATTGAGCAAAATAAAACACCTGTGAAATAAACCAGGATGACCAAAATGTTGTGGGGTTGGGTTTTGTTAAATGAAAATAGCAGGTTTTGATATGTGTTTCCATTCTGGGAGACACTAACTTGCCACTGCAAGTTTCTGCAGCACAAAGAGACAAAGATCAGCATAGAATGAGTTTAAGGACCTAATCTGTGTTATAGGAAACAGAGTTTATTCATGTTTCTGCTTGAACCACAGAACCTAGAGATTTGAACATGAGTCCCCAAAATCAAAGAATTTCTTTCAGGTTTCCTGGCCTTTGTGGATTGATTCTCTCCTTCTGGTTTTCTCTGACTGCTGATCTACTGTCAGGTCACAAACATTAGTCAAGCTTCATTTTAAAGTTGTCAAAAGGGACTACCATCAGAAAACTCCAAGCAAAAAAAGCATGTGCTTTTTCTGGGCTGTTTACCTAGTTAGGCCAAACCTTAAATAAGACAGAAGAAGAATATACTAAGGAACAATCAGAAGAGCTGCAACTTCTGTAATGTACACAGTGCAAATGTCATTCAAATTGGAAGTATTTCAAATTTCCATAATGAAAGCAGAATTACAGGTTATTTCTGTCCTCAAGTTTGGATAAGGGGAGCTGAAGGCCAGGGGCACTCTGCAAGCTTTATGCAAGACTACTGTTTTAGAGAGCATGGACTGCTCTTAATATTTCTTTCCACATTTTGAGTATTTGTAGACAACTATACTCTAATCAAAGTAAAAAAGGCTACACCAATGGCAATGTAACCTGCACCTACTGGCAGAATGGCCCTAAAATTTGTCATACTTCAGCAGAACAAACATCTATTATTTAACAACTGGAACTAAAAATAGTGAAGTAGTCAAACAATCATCTCCCCACTCTGTGAACAGAGAAATAAAAAGCAAAGGTTGAATAAGTTACTCTAGGTCAGATGGTTTGCTGGAAATATTACCCAGACAGAAAATAACTAATACTGAAAACACCCTTTTCTTCTAGAAAGCAGCTAATAAATAAATTTGATATGCTTTATCTGAGCAGAAGCAGGAACGTATTTCAGGTGCTAAACATTCCAAACAAGCCCTAAAAAACACACGGCAGCTTTGTTCTGCCAGTGCCCAAGCACAGCTGCCAAGGCTCCACAGAGCTTCTGCCTGTCTCCTGTAGGGCCCAACAGACGAGCAGCACCTTCGCTGCCGCCGGGCCGACGGACGCTGCCTCAACACACCGCACACCAGCAGCAGCTCTGGTTTCCACGGCCATCGATCCAGCACTCTCTCACCAGCACTGACCTCTTTTCAGAGTACTAAGGAAAGAAACCTTGGCCTTCTTGCTGAGCGATTATGTGGAGCAAACCATTTTAAAAATCGGGTTCAAAAGTTCATTTAGTATGTGGCTACAAATATAACAAGTGAAGTCATAAGAGAATCCACTGCTAGACATGTTTACTACAGTTAAAAAGATGTTATAATAAATTTTTAATGACTGTTTACACCACAACTTTTGCTAATTATGTTTTTTGGATTGCACAGTATACAATGATTTTCTTATGATCTCCCAGAAACTGACAGTATGTCAGAATGTGAGTGGTGCAGAGTAAAAAGCTGAAGGCAGTTAACTCTGGACTCTGGTCTGAGCAGCTGCAGTCTCAGTGCCCTTACACTGGCTGCTTTCCACAGCCCTCTGCTACGAGCGACCTCCACAACAGACTATTGCCATCACCTCCGTTTCCTCCTAGTTCTCTCCTTGCTGAACTGTGTTGAACTTAGCAGCCTGTGAACGTTTGTGTGTGGCTCTGCACACAGGGGCTGTGACTGGTGCTACCAAAGGAGGGATTCTGAGCTACACAGCCACAGCCTTCAGTTCAACATAGTTTTAGATTTTTGTCTTGCAGCTCACAGCTTTCCAAAGCGCCTAAAACCACAGAAACCATTTTGTCAGAATTCAGCTAAATTTTGATTTCCTCAAACTATTCTGATATGGGATTTTTCTTTTTTAAACTACCTGAACAGCATTAGATCTACCTTTGCTAACCTAGAGTGGCTTTTCCACTGTTGACACGACTCCTCTGAACTCATCAGCACGAAAGACAAGGAGGCATCTGGAACAGAAAATTAGACCATCAGGACACTGCTGCTCTGTTCCAAGTCAAGCCATGGAGACTGCTTTGTGTCCAAGACTTCTCTGTCAATCCAATGGATGAGACCTACTCAATACCCTCACACAAACTGATAATCCCTACCTCAGTACAGAAAGTCCATAAATCTGCAGAATTTAATGCAAAAATAGCCCTAGTGTAATTCCATTTTCTTAAAACAGATTGCCAAAAGCAGATGACTGGTTAACCTCCTACTTATTTACTCCCTCTCCAATGCTACTTAGAAACACCTACCCCAACTCTCTTTTTCTACAGAAATACCTGGTGTTAAAAGAGTTTTACAAATGCAGTTTTGCAATCTGTCCTTTTACCACTGATGACTCACATACAAAACAGTTAAGATCTTAAGGCACCTGCTTTGTGTTCACAAATATCAATGGGAATAAAAGGGACAGAAATTACATTCTGCATCCCTATTTCCATTGGGTGCATCCAAGAACTTTTGAACAGAGGTTAAATGGGGTCCGAAGTTTGTCTGCAACACAATACAGCTTTAAATTTTATACAACAATTAATTAAGACATTTTAAGGCAAGACTATACAGTACGGCCTGAATTAGCCTTTGATAATGTGACTTTGAGGAGTATTCTTAGTTAGCTCAGCCATACTATTTGATAGTAACCAGATGGTTGTCTATGACACCTTTTTATCTTATCCACTGGTACTTCTGGATGAAGTGCTGAAGGTAGAAAATCAGGATAAGCAGTCCCTTCCAGTCCTAAGATTTATGAACTCAAGACTCTGATTTAAAGAAACTCACAACCCGCTCACCACTAAAAACAAATAAAACCTCTTTCAGAACTAGTGTTTCCCAAAAATAATCTCTTATCACTGCCTAGATCCTGTTATTTTAATGCACAAATGGAGATGATGTTTTTGCAATTCAAGGGCCTTTCCCGCTTCAAAAAATGATCTCTCTGGCCTAAGCAGCACAGCAGAGCTAACAGGACCAGTAGTGTTGCACATTTCTGGGAAGGTACCAGAGATGGTTACTAATTTTGATCACATTTAGCAGTAGTACCTTGAAGTACTGCTAAGGAAAGGCTTCATAATAGCTGTCAGTCTCCAGAGCCACCTATTTTGGTCTTGCAGCTCATTAAATATTGAAAAGCATTCTGGAGTTGTACTTACCAAAATGCAGTCCACTTTAGATTGTACAGTTTTGCTAGATGTGAGGGAAGAAAGAGAGAAGAGAAATACTGAATTAGTCTAAAATCAATGACAAAAACATTACATATTAGAATTTCTATCACTGCACTACAGGCTTTGTATCTTGCTCTGAAATATCCTGCTAGTCTATGGAATCATACTCAGTCAGCTATTTTTCTGTAGAAAGTCACCCAAACTTAACTGCTTGTTAGAATTCTTGCTGCTCTGTTCTTTTACATAAGAACTGTATTTTTTAATGAAATACCATTGCAACTGGGAGCTATTATCCCAAGTTGCACTGCAGCCAGGATGGATGTCACTACTTTTTTGTAGCTCTTACACAATTCAAATGCATTTGACTTGTTTATCAGTAAACGCAATTAACATCCCCCTCTCCCTATGCCTCAGTAAATCCCACCACTTCAAGGCATTTATTTCTAGCTTTCCAAAGTGCTACTACAAGGCACACAACTGTTATTCCACTGGCAACTCTGGAGTTTTCCAAGTTAGTCTCTCTACCTCCCAGTTGGCTTATTAAGACGACACTGGGTGGGGACTCAATTGAAATATGCCAGGAATGACCTCAGTGCATGTGCCAAGGTGGGCAAACAATATGGAACTTATTATATGTCCTATAAACACACCCATGAGCAGCTTTTGTGTTTCTTTAGGGTGCTGTACTTCACATGCTTGGTCCAACAGCATTAGTTGAAGGCATTTTATCACTGCTCTGAAGAGGAGCAGGAGGTTTCCCTTTCCCATACAGAAAACCCCAGTCTGAACACCTACTGAACAAGCATGAAACAACCGGGTTTTTTTAGTTCAGTCAGAAATTGTTTTCCTAATAAAACCTAATAATTTCCTAATAATTCAATCTCCTCACACAACAAAATATCTCATGGAAGTTATTTTACTTTTGTACGGATGCTATCACATACAAAGCTTGACCGAGTCAGGCAGCTGATACATCTACCAAAACTGTAAGAAACAAGCAAAACAAATGGTCCTAGTGTCTGGTGGTGATAGGAACCAGCATCTACTGCTCCATTAGATGCTCAGAGGCAGGAGTTTTGTTGTCCTGCCTGTTACACCACTTCCACTTTGAAACAAGACAGTCTAAAAATCTGTTTTGTAGAGGCTGCTAATACTGATGCCCCTTTCCCATACAAGAACTGCTCAGGTTATAGCGACAGAATACAACAGAAGATTTCAACAGGTAACAATATCTGACAAGTTCACTGAAGCAGATCCATCAGCAGACATCCACTTCAGCTTACTTTGTATAGGAGAAGCCATCAGGTGGCATCAGGAACACCAAGGAGACAGTAAAGCAGAGCTGCTGGGGATTTTGAAGAATAGAGAATGCTAAGGATGGTAAAATGGAAGCTTTGCCTTGCCTTGGGAAAGACACTCACATATACTGTAGCAACTAAAGAAGGGAACCTAAACGTCATCTCACTCATCAAAAACCACCATCTTACCAGAAAAGTCAAAGGACACCAAGCACGGAAACCTGCTGCTGCTGAACATTGCCAGTACATCTGACCCAAAGCTGAGCAAATTCATGGGGACACAGCTGCTCCAGCAACACTTCTCCACCCCGGACTCCACCTATCCACTGCCTCCAACCCCGAGCAAGGTCCCACAGTTCCTGGGCTGCTACAGATCAACAGCCTCTCCTACAAAGCAGCAGGCAACAGGAATCAGGCGTATGTACCCATCCTTGCACCCAAACCTACTGTATGACTTCACATGACAGCTTATGCAGAAAGGGTGCATAAAGGACAAGGGGATGCAGGGTACAGACACAGCAAACTTAGCCCAAATGCAGCCTCTACAGACTTGCAGACAACACCACGCACTGGGCTTTTCAGGAGAGCACACTCCAGCCAGCACAGCTTCACTTCTGCCAAACTGAGCATCAGCACGCCCATTTGCATTAACATTTTCTTCTTGCAAAGAGAAGGAGGCAAGTTGCCAGGAGGCAGCTGGGCAGGAGATCCCTAGAGCTGTCCTTTTGTCTCCAAATATCAGGCTGAGTCAGGAAATGTAAACTCTCAAATTTAGTTCAGGCTCTTCCAGTTGTGACCTCTGCTCCTACAGCACCGATCAACAGCGCTGAGAAGCTGCAGCAGAGGAGCAATAACAGGCCAGTAAATACAGCTTCGCTATGTTTCCTTTTCGTCAACTGGTGGCACAAAAAGGACAGTCAAGTTCATGTCCTCCAATCTGCAAGCAGATGTTGTGACATTTTAAAAGGCAAAGGTCCCACTGCTCCAGCAGGGATAAGTGTGATCTCTATTTAAAAAGCAATTTTTTCCATCTCCTGCTCCACACTCTAGAGAATACTGGGAGGACATCATTAAAATTTGTTAGTGGTAAACTGAGGTTTCTTTCTTCATAACCAGAGCACTGGTTAATGTTGCTTCATTTTATAAAGCTTGTGCCTAATGACAAAAATGCTTATTTCCCTTCCAGTGGAGGTGATCCATGTCAAAGTCAAGCAGTGGCAACCCTGAGGAATGAGCTCTTTGACTGGGACAGTACTGGGAGTGACCTTCTCGTGGTCCTGAGCACTGCACAGAAACACTCCATTGGGCAACACTGCAGGACACATCCCCATCGCATCAGGAGGTAAAATGACAAGTGACAAAGGTGGCAAAGGGACAGACATCCCAGTTACACTTGCCACCTCTGTTTATTTTGCCCCACTTCTTCTTCACTAACAGGACATACAGGCTTTGAAAGCTGAAGTTTCATGCATAAGTAAGTCTGCTTCTGTCTCCGTCAAGTGCATCCCTTACCTAACTACTACTGCAATTACAGTGCCTGCAACCAGCAATCCCAACAACCAGGGTGAATCAGGCCTTACTCAGAGCCATTTCTAACATCTGGAGGCCATTAACCACACGCTTTGCTGCAAGCCTAGGAGTAGCTGCAGGAGAGAAGTAGAAATTATGTTCTTTCTAATGAAAATAACCATTTGAATCTATCTGGAACCTGAGCCCATTGGAAACTCAGAAACCGCACCTAAAGCCCACAGACAGCATTGCTCTTCCTGGAGGCCCACTTTTATTCACTCCCATCTAGAAGCAGAGCTGGTGTTACTCTCTCCTTTGTAGCTCTTCATGATGACAGTCTCCCTCAAGTTAAACTAGTTCACTTACTTGATCCAAAAATTTATTCAGGCTATTTCATGCAGTTTTATCCAGGACAAGATTTATGATTCTGGGGGTAGCTGTCTCTTGTGAGCAACAACAAAGGTGGCTGCTTTTACAGCTGCCTTGGATTTACCAACTTGTGCCCAACGACTCAACACAAGAACCTTGGAGTGTAAAATTTTATATCAAAACTTTGAATGTGGCCCTCTCCAACCAAAACTTAGACACACTATCACAACCAACAAGGAGACATTTATTCAGTGGGTACCATCCTATTGACTGTTTCAAAGTTAAGGCACACTGAGTGACTCAAGAGGGACCCTGCTGTACTGTCTACAGCAATGCTCCTCAAAAATGTCAACTCTGCTCTTAACACCACCGGTGTGGATCAATCTGGTCAGCTCTGGTCACCTACCCATCAGCCACTCAAAAACATGCACCCAGCTTCTACTAATTAGTAAAACAGCAGAGAAAATGAGGTTTCTTACGCTGCGCTTGGAGAAGCAGCACAGGGCAGCTCCCTGCAAAAGCTGCTGTGTTTCATGGAGAACTCCAGTCCCTACAACTTCCCAGGAATCACATGTTGGCTGCTTTGGGTCTGCAGCAAAAAGCCTTAGAGGAAAGCCTCCAGCCCACCTTAACAGCCTCAGCTTCTGACTTTTAGGGCCAAGACGTCTGAAGGATTCTTGAACATAACTTTTGAAGGCTGTACCAATTGAAGCTTCTAAATGCTGAAGACAAACTCCTGAAATTATCTTTGGGAGAATGAGATGGGGAGAAATCAGATGAAAGTATTTCCTCAAACTGCTCTTCTATCTTCTGCCAAAGTATGCATTTCTGTTTTCCCTGACCTATTTATGTATTTCTGCTCAGAACAGCCCTGACTTGGCATGGGCAGAATGAGGAGTGTGTCCTCTTCCTAGGTGAGCAGCTGAGTTTACTTTGCTCTAAGGGAGGGAGAGGGGAAAAAAGCAGGAGAATAAGGCAAGGAGATGCAATTATTTTTTCCAAGTGGCATAAAACCAGATGCTGCCAATCTTCCTCTAATTAAGCAATACTTTACTTCCAGGAAGAGGCAGCTGAATAGCACTGAGCAATATGGGACTATTGTGTTACCAGAAGTGGCAGAATTCAGTTGCTCTGAGCACAATGAGTACCTCCTTAGTGTTGCAAATAGTAGAAGCCATATAACCACAAGGGATAAGAGAAGCCTTATGTCTGTGAGACCAGAAGAAGGGAGGTGGTTGGGAGAAGTAAAAGAAAGCCCTTGAATTTATTAGCTACTGCCTGGTTAACCCTGAGCCTTCCCAAAGCCTGCACAGCACTGAAACTAACCCTTAGCAGCTTTCCAGTTGAGAGCACTGAGCCCCTATGGAAGGCAGCAGCGTGACCAACTCTGGGAGCACAGTGAACAGCCCTGTGAACACCCATCCCGCAGCACAGCTCCTCTCCTGGGACACATGTGCAGGGCAGGATGCTGCCAAAGGGGCTCTCGGGCTGAGTCCCCAGCAGAAGCGGGACAGCAGCACCAACAGGACACCGCCATCCTGCCCAGTCAGGGGAGACCTCCCAGCCCCAAAAGTCACATAGGACATGGCTCTCACCGTTCAGGCACTGGCAGGGGACTCATTCCTCAGACGGAAGAGGATGTCAACAACAACAGACCCAGTTCAACCAAACTCAGCAGACAAGCGGAGCTACAATTTGTTGCGCAAAATTTAGTAATGGTTTGAGTAGGTGGTCACGTGTAGGAAGCCCAGAGTGATTTTTTCATCAACGGTTTGATGCATTCAATGAAATTGCCACAGATACTCTGTATCCCATTCAGCCCAAGATTGCAAATATTTGCATGAACTGAAACATCCTCCTGCAAACAGCCTCTGTATAGCTGTGTTTCATGTGCTTGGCACTTATTGGACAGCCTAGAGAAAACATTATTTCTGCCAAACCATAATGCAATTGATGAAAAGAAACTATTTTCCATCACTGCTGATAGCTGAGCCATACATGAGGAAGGCACGGCTTAACTTCTGACCAGACAGCAAGGTCTCCCCTCTGCAGGATTCCCAGTTTCCAGTACTGGTGTATTAAGTTACATTATTACCCAAAATGCAAGACTCAGAGCAAAAAGTTGCAACTAAAATGGAAAACCCCAGTGTGCAGTTACTTACCAGGGGCACAGTTACCTAGTTATCACCTCAGACTGCAAACCACCCTCTCAGCCATCTGAGAGAGAAAATGTTTACAAAGTTATAAAATAAAAACAGGAAAAAAAACTGAAACAAAACCAAAAACCCACCAGGGACTGTTCAGGCAGGCCACAGGAAACCTCCGAGCAGCTTACGTGCAGTGCGCACAACCCTGACAGCACACGCTGACACTGCCGCCCTGGTACTTCACTCACATCCGAAAACAAGCCTTCCACGAGAGAAGGATACCCAAGACAGCAGTTAGAGCTATCTGCCAAAGAAGGTTTGTCTTGGCCACATGGCCTTCCAAAAATTACCGAGATCTGAAAAGCCTCCATTTCCCACTGCATCAGTTGTTCCCCCACACCATCCCCACAGGCTGTCTGTCAAACTGCTTAGCAACAGGGCCTAGGGGTAGTCTGGAAGGGCTGCTCCTGTCGGGAGCAGCAGCCCATGAGCAGCACTCCCAGGCACAAGGGGCATTTGGATGTTGATAGCACCCAGGAACTCCTTCTCCTGTGCAGCGTCCTGCTACCTCGTTGCCTCCTGCAAAAACCTACTTAAGCCCCCAAAGAAAACAAGGCAGACTCCACTACAAAGTACCAACAGTGACAGTTTTGGCAAAGTCAACTTTCTGAAAGCCATATTAAAATAGGGAGGGTAATTATTAAACTGACCACATATCCTTTTGGAAAGATTCAATCTGAATTCCACAACTCTGACGACATCAGGTGACATTAAAAAAAAAAAAAATCTCTATTTACTCTGCGTGCTGTGAGGAACCACTCAATAAAAGGATTACCAACCCCATTACAGTAAGTGGTACTATCAGAAAGGTACTATTATCACATCCTCACCACGACAAGCACTGTGTCCCAGCAGTGCCTGCAGGAATCAGCCCTTAATTCTTAATCTTACTGAATTAATGCTTCTCTTTCTTACACTAACAGCTCTAAATATATCTTTATATAACCTTCCACTCAGAAGCACAAAGAAATGTTAAACTGGAGCCAAGGATCATCTAAGGAGAAAATTATGAAACAGCCGCCTATGTGTGCTGCTACTCAATTAACATCTTAACATATGCCATGTTACATTGTCTGGCTTGGCTCACGGTGATAAAGAAGTAAAATGGCTGTAAAAGCATTTCAATTAAATATTTAGAAAGCAGAGCTGCACAAGGTTGAAACTTGTTTGAATTAGCAAAACGACGACTATCCATACTGCTCAGCTAACGGTGTAAGAGCTCTAGCACGGGGCACTGAGCAAGGAAAGCACACCCCAGGCGGGTACTGCCCTGCACCCCAGGGCCAGGACCCCTCCCATCCGCACCTCTCACCCTCGGGCGTGCAGCAGCCCAAAACCAGGCGGCTTCTGATGCCACCTAGGGGCTCTGTCCCTGCCTGCACTGCTCCTTCCCCCGGGGGAATCCAGTGTCATGCCCCAGACACCAGGCACTTGAGCCTGGCACAAACACAGGCAAACAGAGGCAAAACATTTAATACAAGACAAATTAAGTCTTTCAGGATTCAAACGCAGATATATTTTTATTCCACATAAAAGCCACTGGGACCATAATTGCATCCTAGAAGCACATGAAGTATTGTTATTTCCCTCAAATATAAAAATAGAGCAGTGTGCACTGGAAATGTAGAAGAGTGTCCAACTCCCAGGCCTCAAAAAGTAAACAAAGCAAGTATTCACCAAATGGTAAATATCGTCTCTTTCACTTTGAAGGCAGATTGCTCCTCAATCCCAGGCAAACCACTCTTCTCAGCAAGACCAGGAAGCAAAAGCTCAGCAAGCCAATAAAAGAGGGCAACAAGAAGGGTGAGCTGCAACTACTTCATCCTCCTTGTAACCTAATCCACCTCCTTCCACTCACCAGAGAGAATAAGCCAGACCAGTTTTCCATCAGACATAACAAGGAGCAATGCTGCATCACAGTGCTGAAAAACATAGTGGTTCAGCATGCCTTGAAGTTAATGCAGGTTAAAATGCGTCAAACGCGTGACTTCAACACTTGTTACTAAAATAAATGCAATTAAAATAGTTCATAGAGGATAAAAATTTAATCCCTTCACCATTTCTGACACTATGATCATTTTATGAGTATAAATAATGCCAACTATACCGTCAGCTGAACAAAGAAGTAAGATAAGGCTGCTAATGAAATGCCCAAGTCTCAAATGTAGCCCATTGTAATGAACTGCCAAGAAATAATTAGCCAGCAGACATCAGAATACCTACGTCTGAAATGTAGGTCTACAAACATCTCTTTCAGCTCTCTGAAGAAACCTAGTTGTATTCAATGCTAAAGGCTTGTTCCACTATTCTTAAAATAACTGGGAAGAACTTGTAACAACCACACACTGCCAGGTGCTCTATTCCAACAAGTCATTTAAGTTCCCGGGGTTGGGGTTTTTTTTACATTTATTTAAATTCAGTATATTGCCACAAGTTACTGTAATGAACTTTGAGAAGAGACAAAGAAAATGCTTTTACACAGCTCTCACCCTGGTTCTTTCAGCACTGCTCTGAATTAAAATCAGTGCATATTGTTACACTCAGGCAGGAGATTCTGTTCCAAGGATGCAGTGCCCTCTGTATAGGATGTGGGAAGATAATATGACTTCAGAGGAGCACATCCTATATTTATTACTTACAATCTACAATCTCAAAAAAGCATCATGAAAAAAGATTGTTTCAGTAGAAATTTCATCTCAGGGATGTCCCACTGGAAGCAGAAAGATGGAAACAGTCACCAGACATGCAGGTTTGTGGCTAAGCAGCAAATCATCCATTGCAACAACCCACGTATTCCACAATGAAAACTGCTGGGTTTAAAACTAATTATGAAAAAACAAATCAACCTTTGGTTGCTTCAGAATCCAGTCTATAGATAGCTAAGAGATCTGCTGTGCTATTTTCAGCCATGGTCATCAGAAGCCCCATCACAACATTATTACTTAAGGGTCTGACCTGGAGGTGCTGTGAAGCCAGCTATGAGACACTGGGATTTTTCTCCACATGGCTCCAAGAAAGGATGACAAGTGAAACTAAGGGGGTGACACTCCTCAGCAGCACTTAAAAACCAAACAGCAAATTAAGTGCACCTATAAAACAGTTGCACAAAATTATTTCTTCTCCACGCCTGCAGAGCCAACACGCTGAGGAGGAGGAGGAAGGCAGCACCTTTCTGTGCATCACAGGCTGCCACATGGCACAGACTTGGTCCTCCGCTGCCATTCCCTTGGGAAATGGTGGCCACAGACAGCTGATGGCAGAGCAAAACAATATTCGTGGGAGAAGATAGAAGAGTTCTACACTCTACTTACATGTAACACACACCCAGAAATGTACAGATCTGCACAGGGCTGTGTTTGCTGTACACAGCTCAGAGCTCAGCTGAACCCAATAGAACAGCTCTCAGTGTCAGCAGCTCTGCAGCAAGGCTTTCCTACCACACGTCTTTCCCAATGCTGGCACAGGTGCCTGGATGGCAGATTTAAGCCTGCTGATAAAAACCATGTTTTTTCTTCTTTATTTCACATTATCTTCTTCAACATTTTCAAGACCCACAGCTATCCTAGTTATGTTCTATTAACAGAGAGATTTGCTGCTACTGGTTGTACCTCTTTATTTCCCTATTTATTTGATACCCAGGGGTTGTCATCTGGTTTGCAGTGCCACAGTCCAGTCCTGTCCAAGCTCTTCTGTGGCTTTATCCTGAGGGAGCAGACGAGAACCCCCTGCCCTGCAGAGCCCCACACGCCTCTCAAGTCACGACAAGCCAGCACCCAGACACTGCATATAGCCATCCCCTCTCCAAAACCTGCAGGGTCAACAGCTGCAGGTGTCCCACTCTCAGCCTGGAAAGGAGCCCCAGCCTTCCCAATTCACTGCCATCTCGATGCTCCCCTGGGCCTGGCACACAATGGGAAGCAGAGAAGCAATCCAGGGACTGCCCTAGGCCTTCCACAGACACTGCACCGAGAAGGCCCAGCTTAACCCACAGGGTTTCCCTGGCACACTCTGTCCCTCCTCCATGCCACAGATATCCACCTCTCCCCTCCACATTGAACAGCTCCCCCATAGGCGTCAGCCTGTCTTTCTGCAAACAAATCCAGCTTTTATCTAGCCCTCTCCTCCCAATGCTGCTTGCAACATCCTATTACCCCTGCTTCTGCCCTGATTTCTGGACACATGCATTCCTCCATCTCCTTGCTCCCTTTTTTCTCATGGCTGCCCACCACACAGCTCCTCTGCATCCTTTTTTCCACTTGAGGAACCTGTACCCGATTGCTGACTCCCATGGAATGCAATTCTTGCAACCTCTTAAGTTTCCCTGTGCTGAGTAATGCCCTGAGTATCCACATGCACCCTCCAAGCATCTGCCTACTAAAAGGGTCACTCACTTCTTTCCTGCTAGACGGGCATGGCTTCACTGCCATAGGAAAGGCAACTTCTCTCCAACCTGTGCCATGTTGCTCACTGGCACATCCCAGAACCCTCTCCTGTCCTTGACTTTACCATCAGGTGGAAATTTAAAGCTGAACATATGCAGGATGAACATGGTGCTGCCTGATGGTGACCATAAAACCTCCTTGTTCAGCTCCCACAGGTTCTTTCAGGCGTCCATTCTTCAGCCTTGCACCTGCACCGAGGCATTTCTCACTCACCTCTGCTTATCAGCTTCAACCCACTCTAGGCACAGAAGCTGTCTGGTCTCTGCAAATAAAGAGCTGCAAGTAGCCAGAAGACTCTTGCCTACCTCAAAGGTCAGTTCACTGAATGCTAAAGCAGTGTAACTTATCAGCTTTCTATCCTCTGCTTCTGGGGGTAGAAAAAATAATCTATGTGGCAGCTTTTAAAATGGTTTTAAACCCTAAACTAGGATCTTCAGAAGAGTTACAAACATGTGCTACTCCAATTTTTAAGGATTTATTTTGAAACGTTTGAGTTCCCCTAGCTTACAAACCAGGTAAACTTTAGTTTACTTGCAGACTCAAAAGCTTGTCAAAACCTGTAAGCCGGGCTTGCTTAAAATGAAAGCCGCACAAAATTTAATTAACTTAAAGCCATATAAGTTCACACGTGCATGCATCTATTTCAGTTTGCACCTACAAAGTCAAACACAACTGCACTCACTCCTAGGTGGCAAATTAACTCTGTCCAACGGGTACCTTACAGGGCCCTGCACGGCAGGACTGGCTGCTCCCACCTGGATCCTGTCTGCCAGCTCTGGGGCTGCCACCATCAGGGAGCCCAGCTGCACAGCAGCAGCACAGAGCTCCAGGGCAGCACTGCAGAACCTGCAGCTCGGGGCAGGCCAACACCACGCACTCCACCCCACACACTGCCTCCTTCCCTGCCAGGCTGCCTCTGCAGCTGTGCTAAATGAACAACTGAGTCTATCAAAATGCTTCATCTAAAACCTGCTCATGAATGGAAATTATGAACAGCAAGCATCCGACCAGTATTTAATACCCCACAACTTTAGGGTTCAGTTCTCTGTGTCCTCAGAACAGGGAACAATGCGTGCAGTCCGTTTGCTGCCTCGCCATCCTACTTCTGCAGACAACCAGGGGGACAGGATCCAAACACCTAACAACTTAGCCATTTTCTTCTCAAGTAACACACCTGCTTCACAGGCACAGCAACATCCATAAGCATATTGATATCTATTTCAGATGTTTTCATATTGTCATGGTTTTCTTTTGAAAACAGAGGACACGTGACCTGTCCTAATACAAAGTACTGAAGCCACAGCCACACAGGCCACTGAGTTCAGCACCCTACTCAGACAATTTACAGAACACCTGCATGGATTCATTATTCATAGCAGGTATATTCCAAACATCCCAGGGAGCTGCACAGTTACACCACAACTTACTTAGTAAAAGAGTGAAAACCAGAAAAGGCTGTCCTTGATTTAATCTAGATCAGATTTCAGAAAAGCTGCACTGAACTTCTGACTTTCCAAAAATTGTAACACCAGAGAATTATATTTCAGACGTATGTAGACAGTTCTAAAGCAATACTCACCAGTGTAACAGTGCTGTTGACATTCACCTCTAGGCTGCAGCATGTTTTCAGCATCTAACAATCCACTGAATTTTGCTTCTGTAAAAGTCTCATGCCAATGTTACCCACAATTACTTGTCTGAGGGGTCCTTCCAGAAGGAGACATTGTTTAAGAGCACTACAGAATTGATTGGTCTGGATTTTCATTCCTGTGAATCGCATCATGCGTAAACATTCCAGTGAGAGAGCAGATGTCCGCATTACAAGAATGAAAGTGTCCTTTCCTGATTATGAACACAGTTTGATTTCAATTTGCAAGGTGAACTATATGCTGCTTTGCCACTCCTTTGCTCAGGAGCTGAACTAATCAAGCCAAAACTGCAACTCACCTTTCTGAGTTTGACAAATTCCAGAAGAATACAACACGCTCAAGCTATCTCCTGATCCTACACTGGGCCTCACTTACCACAAAGCCACTGCTATTTAAAGTACTCAGCAGTAACTAAAAACTTTACTAAAGTGACAAGAATCACTGTGAAGTGACAAATAACAATTATTAGTTCTGCACTGCAAACACCCATTGCAAATATTTTCACCCTGAACAGCTGGAGCTACTCACCAACAGCATCCCAGTCCATACACGGCTGACTAAGTGTTCACAGAGGGGCTTCCACACATGGAACCATGGCACACATGAGCTAAACTTTGTTTCTCAATTAAGTTACAAGTTCCACTAACTCGATTGTACAAACCATGGTGATATATGAACCCACATTCCTACCCCCTCCAAGAGAAGTAAGCTGCTAGCAAGAAAGATGCAGTCCATGCAGACATGTTCCATGAAAGCTAAATGGGGACTGCCTAAACTCACTGGTACTAAACAAAGTATTTCATGTTTCATTTTTATTCTTAGCCTTAGAGCTCAAGACTATCACTATTTTTTTAGCTGCTATTAACTGAAAACTGACTACTCAGAGTATATTCCGGCATGGATCTACAAGATAATCAGACATCTGGCTTCTACTCGGAAGTAATCAATAAGAGATAGGTGTCTGGATATCTTCATGGATCACAGACTTAATTATACAGGTTACCAAATCGTAAGAGTCAGCATTTCAGCATTTTTTTGCATGATAAAATGATGTTCAAGATTATTTTTTAACTGAAGATTCACTATAAACTGCATTTAGACAAACCTTTGTCCAGTGTAATTAAACACACACAAACCACCAGCATTTCCAAATATTTTATTTAATTCAGCAAGCTATCTCCCAACAACTGATAGATTACGTTCAAAATATCCTTTTCCAGGGATATTTCTAGCATTTTAAAACTATATCTATCATTCCCATTTCACTCGCTGAATGGAAGAGGCAAATACTTCTCCCTCAGCTGCCATTTCATTTCTCAGCTTTTTAGGAGTCAGTGATTGAACTCCATCACTGGAATCAAGCATAAGGAAGGCAATGCTGCAGAGCAGGCTCCTGGAACCAAAAGCTGGCTTAGCTCTTCAGCAAAGTGTGGTTCCAGGTGTGCAGCTTCTGATTACTGCCAGTGAGTAACCTGACTGTCTTTTAAATATCAACTAATTCATTTAGTTTATATGACCACTAATAGCAACTGTAGGCCCTCATCATTTATCATGGCAAAAGGCTTAACACATGAAGAATATCAAACCATGAAGAAAATAGACCAACCTTTTATACACCCTTAGTGAAAGGAATTTTGTCACACTTCTGTCAGAGATTGAATAAAAAGTTTCTGTGGCACAGTCTGACTCCTGCAAGACTATTTCAGAATTATTTTTGGCCTTTTCTTCAGACAGTCCCATCAGAGCAGAAGGAGCTGCAGCTTTCACCAAGGGCTGGCTGGCCCCACAGAGGCCTCAGCCACAGCTACCAACTCCCACAGAAGCAGCGCATGGACCACAGAGCGCTCATGACCTTGCTCCAAGCATCTGAACCCAGCATGGTGCGGGAGACGGGAGCTCCACGTGGATGATGCCAAACACCAACGAGCACAGCTCTCCTTGGCAGGGCATCCTGCATGCTCTTCCCAAGAAACTACTGCCCGCACACCCTCAGCACACACAACAAACTGGTCCTGCCACAGGACGTCCAGCCCTGAAGCAGACGCCTCATGTCCCCATTTCAGATTGCCTCCAGACACCGCATTCACACAGGATCCAGAACCCCCTTGCATTCTCCCCCCGGTTTAATAAGCACCCAAGCGTCTCAGGTACTTTCCTCCACTAAATTAGCAATTAAACTAACGTGTGGTTCTGGAAGAAGGAGCTGTTACCTTTTTTCAGAGTAGATTAAAAAACAAGACTAAAATTCCATCCACAAAAAATATTAAATAAATGTTAAAGCTTTTCAATTTAGAGGTCTTAAAAGAGTTACCACTTCTGGTACTGAGCACCTGCCTTTCCAAGTCTGTATTTTAATGTAGCAGTGGTTCTGAAGAGGAAGGGAGAAGGCACACAGGAATATTTCCACTGAAGTCACAAAGACTACTCCAGGTATTTTCAAGCGATTTCTAAACAAGGGCAAAAAGGGGGTAAGGCAAACACAGGAGAACAAACTGCCCATCCTATTATCCAGCACACTTTGCTCACAAACTAATTCTTGTTTGTCCGAAGGATGCTTGTGGTAGATACTTACAAGGCAACCTTGTTTGCACTAAGCAAAAGTTCCAACAGTTTGTATTGCTGATGACTTTAGAAACAGTATAATTTACTGCTTTATACGCAAAGTCATGAACTGTAATTCCTACTGTCCAGTGCAATCCAACTTTTTCGCCCACAGGTGTCCCAACAACCTTATAATGGCACTTAGGAATTTCTGACTAAGAAATACAGATTGCCTGCATGCCTGTGAGGCCATCCATCAGAAAGGACAGCCATCGACCATGGACTTTGACATTTAACCACAAACTTCCTCTCAGGGGGAGATACAAAAATGCCTCATTTAATAAACAAGTTCTCCCCAGGAACAAGATTTTCTTCTCAAACCTGAAGCACCCGACAACGGGCAAGTGACAGCACTCCCAGAGAGCTCCAGGGAAAAGCTCAGCAGGACTCATGGTGGTGGAGGAACACAGGTACACCCCCAGACAGCCATGGACACATCCCCTGCCCTGGAACAGCCAGAGCTGCCCCGGAACAGCCAGAGCTGCCCTTGCAGGGTGTCTGTGGTTACAGCTGGGAGGGACAACAGCTCGCGTTGCATGAGCAATGAAGACAACGCCGCTCACGGGGTGCAGGTCCCACCAGCCAGAGCCGCCCCAGCCCCAGCCCTGCAGCAGCACCCGGCCTCCCCACCCTCTGACAGATACAATGTCACCGCAGCAGCCACAAGCAATTAAAAAGAAACAACAAGGAAAATATTTAGGAAGTTTTGAATGTTTTTTTTCCACTGCCTTAATGATTAAACATTCAACAACACAAAACACTTGGCAGCTTACTGAAAGCCCGTTGATGGCACAGCAGCTGATAACAAGCATCCTACTTGATGAGAGATAATCCTTTTTCCATTAAATCAAGAAAGCATTAAAATTGAGATACTGGCTAACTGCATTTAGAACAAAACAAACCCTCAAAATTCCCAAATATCTAATACAACACCACAAAACATCCCATCACTTCCAGAATTTTTAGGTTTAGGGGATTCTTCTCACTGGCATGAAAACACCAATTTGTGCTGGCCTTTTGCTCAGGCTCTTTCTGGGTGACAGTGCACTCATTGCTTTTTTACCTATTCAATTTACCTTTTGAATCACCTGCCGATAGCTTTGTAACACACAGTCCAGCATCCTACCTGCACTGCTCTAGAGGGAAGCTAGGAAGCTGTCCCTGTCCTCGTTGCCACAGTTTAAAAATAAAGAGTTCCTTATTTATATATGAGGCTTTGTAATATTAGATATTAGAAAGGCTTGAACCAAAAACCCAAATTTGGATCCTGATCTGAATTTTGCAGCTCTGGCCCTTCTCCAAATACTTCTGTTTGGCAAGCAGCTGAGTAGAGTAACAAGAGAAGGCAACATACATAAGTTATGGGATCTGTATAAAAACATTAAGCTCAACCCCTGCTCTCAAAACTACGTGCACACACACACATAGAAAAAGACTAACAAAACCACCCCAAGTTCCAATTAATTACAAGATTAATCAGTGTTTCAGTATAAGGCTGATCACCCAACCTCAACAGTACTGTCACCTCACCTAATTATACAATTTTTTCTGATTAATTTATACAGTATCCAGAAACTTTTAGGGAGAGTTTCCAAGTGTTCTCTTCAGGTAGAGATTTGGCTTCCTACTTGCCAATGGCATACAGACACATGTAAATCACACAGAACTCTCCCAAATGGCAAGCAACCCAGCTACAGAGGCCTGGGATGACAATCCTGCAATTCTGTGCTTATTAAGGACTCATTAGAACTGCTGCTCTGAATCACAATGTCACACCATCTGACTTGCTTCAATGAAGAAATTCCTGCAGTGGAAAGTCAAATGTTTATGAAACAAGGAATTGCATATGTTTGATGCTGTCAAGTCAACAATTTCATGCACTCCAATGCATTCCAAATGAACAGCAGTAAAACTTATCCGAATCTTTTATTACTTGAATAGTGCTTTCCCCCCATATAGTTTTTAGATTCTATTGTTTCAAGAAACAAAGACAAACAAAACCCACAAACAAGAGTGAAAAATCCACTCTTCCTAAAAGCAGGTTTACAAAGAACTTTTTTCTGCAAAGCTACTCCCTCCAACTCGGAGCCAGGATATTCAATAAAACCTCAGCTCCATTCTCCAAAGGTTACATAAAGGTCACCATTCATTTTACTCAGGTTTATTTTCTAACCTTGTAAAAATGCCTGCAGACCAAATTGGCTTCCACACCTGCTGACCTAGAAACTCCACCGCTGTGGTGGCCGTGCTGGGTTTTGGAAAGCTGCTTCTGCCCCACGCCGCCGTGGCAGCGCTCGCTGCGCCGCTGAGCTGCCCGTTCCCGGCACCCGGAGGCTTTCCCGACAGCACGGGGATGCACCGCAGCAGGGAACAGCAAGAGCTTCCCAAAGCCGCTTTGGTGAGAAGGAATTCTTCTGGGGGAATTCCCCACAAAAGAAGAGTTTCCTGCATCCAGGAATGTGTAGTAACAGATAAAGGGGTGTACCTGGCCCTTGTTCAGAGGAGCGGAAGGTCTCTGAACAACCCACGGAGGCCATCTCCAGGAGAAGAAGTCAAGTTGAGAAAGGGACAAATGGTGTGGGATTCATTTTGCCCAATGCGAGTTCTGCACCACAGATGGTTACACCCTGGTTTAAAATTTGTTTGCAGTCAGAGAATTAGGCACATGAAGTGATTGGATGGATTGTTTTATGGAAACATCTTTCCTAGGAGCTGGCCCTCACCTCAGAAATGCATTTTTTTCCTCCACAATAACTACATGGGAACTTGTACAGAACCAGGTAGAGTGAAATGAAACAATTCTGCTTTCTGTTCCTATCCATTTGGGGAAGCAGAGTGTGAAGGAGAATGACAAGCTGCTAAATGCTTTGCCCAAGGAGGGGTGACCTTCCCTGAAATCACCATGAACTACTCTAAAATATGGTCCACAGTTCAATTTTTTCCTATGTATTTGACTGCTTATGCATCATATCAGGAAATACATACAGGACAGGCAAACCTCACCATCACCTGGAAACAGTGGAAACAAAAATCCAGGGAAAACTGAGTTTGTGACAAGAAATCTTTGCAGTTTTACACGTCATCTCTCAGCTGAGGGGCTCAAGGTACTTTGTCAAAGGAGGTAAACACACTGCTGATGTTGCATAGATTAAGCAAAATGAGTGCAGCCTGTACCCCTGTCAATGATAATCATTTGCTTTTCCTGACAGAAATCAGTAATCTGTAATTGAAGAATTATAACCTGTGCTTCCCACCTCCAACAATGAATTAACCAGGATGAAGGAGGGAATGATGGCTGCTGCATTTTGGGTTGTGGGGCACAGAACCACAGTACTCTGTAATCAGAGGAAATTTTGAGTTCTCTCAATTTTGACAGGCTACTTAACAAAACACTGAAGGTTATGTTGGGGATTTTTTCTTATTTCCTGTCTCCCCCTCCCAAGCTACAAGAAAGACAGAAAATGCAGATGGATTGGTTTACACGTTAATCCAACCTGACCCAAGAACTACTTGTTTTTAAAAAATACATACAGAAATTTCAACTGCAGAAGAAAACTACCAAAAAGGTATATCCACCTGCATTTGCTAAAAGCCTGAAACACATACCCTTCAAGCTTCCTTCCTCATTGCCAGGCATTTTATTAACAATATCAAGACTGTCAATCATTTTTTCTGCTGACCTAACTATACAAATAAGTAGCAATTCCCATTATGAAAAACCTCAATGGCATTTCCCAAGTTGCAGAACATTTGCTCTGCCAACAGCTAAGTGACGATCCACGCTTGCTGACAATGCCTAATGAGGAGTGATGGATGCAATTGCAGGAGGGAGCAGGAATGTTTTAAGTTATAAGAAAGAATGGAGCCTTCCAAAGATTAGAAAACACCGGTGTTACAATCAGCTCATCTGGTTTTCTAGCACAATACTAAGAGCCCAAAAGTAACAAGGGCACAACTCACCTCCTACTCCTTCTTCAACATGAGACAAACTGGGCCTTAGGACACATAATTTCAGCACTGCCCAGACTCGCTCTTGTGGTTTTCCAATACAACTTCTAACTAGAAGAGCAATTTGAGGACAAAAATTATGGATCTGAAACCCACACCCACGTCCAGCTGAAATGGCTGCAAATGCAGTGCTTTGTGTTTGCCACTCCACACTGCCTGGTCCTCAGCTTGGTTTACACATGAGACACTTGGGGCGGGGAAGGAGAGAAATTAATCTTTTGAGCAGAATTGCTATATTCAAATCCTAACAGATGCCTTTAGGACAAAAAGAGCTGAGATGCAGGCAAGGTGAAAGAAGCTGGGGCCAACCCATGCACAGATGCAAGCACCAGATTACTATTTACGACAGTAAACAAGTGCTCATTGCAGAACCATCACCAGTTATTCGCAAGAGTGAACAAGAAAACAAACCTGTCCGTTCCTTCAATGTTCACAGCTACTGGATTTTGGATTAATACAGCAAGCGGAGGGATTAAATTGCCTAAAACTGCTGGTCTTTTTCTTCTATGCCAGGGATGACAGACCCTCAGCTGACACCATCCTCCCCTGGCCATCTCTGCATCTCAATCCTTGTGCCACGCTGCTTTTACATCCCTACTTTGCTGGCTGTCTTCAGCCGTAAGACATTCCTTGGCAAGTCAATGTGATACTGAGTAGACTCTGTCTTCACCACCATATGTTTGGGTACAGAAACATCATATACAAATAACACACATTTGGTAATACAGTACCCTCACCCGAAGGAATAATTGAAACCCCATTAGTCTATATGCTCAGACAGCTGACTAGGGAGGTTTTCCCACCTCGGGCTCCAACGTCTGGACAAAAAGCTATTAATAAATATGAAAGCTTTAATGAACCTAAAGAGAAATAAAAACAGGCAGATTAAGGCCCAGTGTCCAGCCAAGACCAGGGCAATTTACAAACCCGCCCACGCTGACACTAATCAGCCAGGCTGGGCTCCCAAAGACGTGTTCTCTCTGTCTAGACTTCTAATCCGTCAATGGGAAAAGACATCCAGTATTATTTCTGCCCGCTTCACCCACACCGTAAGAACACATCCAACCGCCTCAGCAACTCACACACACAGCACGAAACAAAACCAGACACCACTTCTGCATGTGTTCAAGTGGGGCAGGCAGGACACAGATACAGATAGACAGTGATGAGCTTCAATTACTGTAACCAAACAGCAGTTAAATACCTGTATGTGATGTTGTAATGCAAATAAATACTTCCTGATTTGTTTTTAAGCACAGCTAAGTAACTCTTTTATCTTCCCCTCCTCAGCTCAAACTAGTGGTCACTTTATAAGCCAAAAAATACCCCAACAAAAAAACCCCAAACCCAACAGACTGGACACCTAAAAAGCACATTTTCAAGTCTGCAGTACCTATACCGACCATGTCTGCAAATGTAACCAGCAGGACTTCAACTATTGTTTCAATATAAGGGACTCCACATGTACACAATTACTTAATATGTTTTTGTCAAACTACATTTTAATTTAATAAACAGAACAAAACTGAGATAAAGTTGAGATAATTAATAGCTCATTGTCCCACTCGTGGCCTGCATCACTCTCTATATTTATATTTGTCTGTAAAGTGGAGGGACAAGCACAGACTTGTTTGTGATCCTCAAGTCCAGTATTTCAGTAGCTGCTATATTCTGCTATACTACTATTTTCATTGACAATACAATTTGAAGACTGAAACCTTTTAAAAAACCAACCAAACAAAAAAATCCTGTAACACAACCAACTAAAAACCTCCATCCACTATGCACAAACACGTGTAAGAAAAAAGGAGGTAGGAGGAAAACAACAGAGAAGAGTACTGAGCTGGATGTGCTAAACCCGCTGGGAAGCAGAGGGGGAACTGAACGCACCAACCTGCCAGCACACGCAACTGGCATGGCAGGGGAAGGGGGAGGAAGAGGAGGGAAGGGGAAAAGAGGAAGCTTTGCTCTGCACATTACACCTCGTTCTGTTAACAGCAGTGCACTGCCATTTTCACAATCGGCCTTCCACAACCTCTCCCACCCTTTATCCATCACCAGCACCCACTGAACAGAGAGCAGACTCCAGACTGCCAGTACAGAAGGAGACTTTCCACTGTTTATTGGGCTGCACAACATCCCCAGCAGTGCTCCTCATCCTTGCTGCTCCAGAACAACCACTGCACCTCCAGGAAGATGCAAATTAGCATTAAACTCCAACCTCAAATGAAGACTTCTTGATCACAATAGAGAAACGTAAGATTTGAAGACATCAAAAGGAAAGGTTTTCTTATAAAAAATAACCTCATCTTCAAATACTGCATTTCAACAGCTCAACCTGCAGGGAACGGATGTTGCCTGAGAGCAGCAGGGAAGTTGAAGCCCAGTGCAGGAAGCAGGTATTCAGGAGGAACACCCTGTGAAGGTGAGGAACGCCTGTGAAAGTACCAGGAGACAGGGCTGCAAGGTGCTGGCAAAACCTCTGCTGGTCGCAGGCACTTGGCACCAAGGGAGCCACTCACCCCGGGCAAAACGCTGCATTCCTTTGTACTAAATGTGGGCTCGGGCTATTCACCAAGTTCACCTGAATCAAACAAGCAGCTTTCATTTCAGAGGCTGACATGCGTGCTCTTTTTCCTCGAAAAGAAAACCCACAATAAAAGGAGAGGTTTTACTTAGTAGCCATTTTGTCTTCAACTTGGACATGATACCTAATCTGAATGCAATGTAAACATGCTCTCCGAGGCTCATTTCCAAGCAGCACATTCATGCAAAGAGAAAGAAACATGAAAAGGCCATCACTAAATACCATAATAAATTAGGAGGGTGTGAAGATTTTATGATCTAAAAAGACAAAAAATTCTGCAGTTCATATTCCTTCTCCAGGTCACATTGCAGAGAAGACCAAAACAAAAGGTAGCAAGTGTGGATTAAGGAGAATGAACTATTATTTACTGTTTAAATAAATAAAAGCAAAACAACCACCATCCCAATAATAAATGCAATTTCAGTATGTGATACAATAAAAGAATCTGAATGTAAAATTATATTTAGATTCTCTTTATTTTCTAGTGACATCCATTCAAACCATACAATCTAACTGTAATATGACGTAATATGCAAGCTAGATCAGTATGTTTTTATTGGGATGAGTATATGTATAAAATACACATGGTGTGTGTGTACATAAAGGAAAACATTACATGAGTAACCTGTATTTACAACTCCCAACTTTCACTACTCTTTATCAGTGCCCTCAGCCAAAAGCAGCTTTTAAAAAATACATAAAATACAAATGCTGCAGGTGACAGCTTCTCACAGATACTAAAAAAAAAACCAAAAAACAACAGTGCTTTATTAGCAGCAAGCTAAACTCGATTCACCTTGTTCCCCCAATCCACATAAAATAAAATTCTTAATTTAAAATTCTGGTTTACTAGGAATTAGAATTTTTAGGGGAAAAAAAAACACAACAAAAAATAACCTGGATTCCTATGCAGAAACTTGAAAACCATGGTAAGCTCCAGCCAAAACTGTATTTGAACTGCCTGACTGGGACCTCAGAAGAGCAGAGGTTTACAGGAGGCTGGACAATCGCAGCCTTGCTGCCCGGCTCCGCATCCCCCGCTGCACCGGCGCCGTGCTGGGGGCTCATGTGCGCGCTACAAACACGGCCGGGAGCGCAGCGGGCCGCGGAAGATGCGCCCGGTCCCAGCGCCCGCGGCAGGCGACCCGCG